>NW_004624792.1:10749885-10806493 GCF_000247695.1 Heterocephalus glaber
TATATAATATAATATATATTATATATATATATACTTCTTGTTTCACCGCCTTTTGGTGGTTATAGTGCATTGAGAACTAGAGAAATGTGGGACTTTGTGGCTTACAAGGATATTTTCACTAGGAAATGCCTCCCGTGAATAATTTTCAGCTCTGTATATCCAGTGACAATATTTAGTCCATTTGTTATTTACTTTGAGAGATTTGAACTCTACTTTTATGTTTTCCTGCAAGAATTACTTTTGGTTATAACAGCATCAACAGATTCAATTATACAACACCTCTCTATGATAGTCCTTGCAGTTATACTTCCCCCATTTGTCTATCCTTTATGCACACTATAACCATTTATTATCGAAGCTGTTCTGCAATGAGTTAGATGAAATGGAATGAGCACAATGGTAGGTGTTTGTGTGAAGAGTGTAAAAAACTAAGGGGGGTTTGACTTGGGGGATACAGAGGAAAAATTTGATGTAGATTCTGATTCTATTTGAGTACTTTTAGTTGAGTCAAGGGCTTAACGTTGAGAGTTTGAAGAAGATATTTTTGGGGTCAAATGTGAGATATAGGAGGAAGGAGATTTACTTTGTGATTGAGGAAACTACATGGTTCCCAAAACCTGCTCATAGGGAGGACAAGAGGCTAGGTAAGATACGGAAGAGTCAAAGGCTCAGGAGGGTAGAGAAGATGGGAATGACTGTTGAGGAGGTAAGTATGGAAAATTAAAAACTTGTGAGGAGGAATTTATGTATTTGGAAAGAGAGTAAAGGAATATGATAATAGTATTGCTTCTAGATTTTGAGGTGAAGGAACTAGGGAGGTAAAACAAGAGAGAGAACCTAGACACCTATTAAATCAGAGCCAATGAAAGGAAAAATAGACAAAAGTGAATAGGTTTACAATTATACAGTACGCCAGATGGTCGCAACTTTAAAGGAGTTGGCTAATGAGGGAATTACTATGGAGTTTAGTGTGGGTAACAAATTTTAAGTAGGGCTTTTAGTGAGGAGAATTTCACTAAAGAAAAGAAACACAGTAACAGGAGGAATGATCTTCAGTAATATGCGGAAAATAATGTACAGGAAAGAGCTATTGCAAAACCATGAGTCAAGTCGAGGACTTGCAGATTGATGAATGGATACATCAGATCTTTATCAGTAAATGATTAGATTTCATAGTTTAAGAAGTAAGACATGAGTATTGAAGTTTTATTGAATAATATACTTATATCAAGAACATTTCCCAAATTGAATTTTATTTTATACAATATTTTGTTCTTTTAGTCAGAAACAATGCTAAATTAAATTGCAGTAGAGGGCAAGCTATCTCATACTCAACAGGTTAAACAATTCCTGGAAATGATTTGATTTCTGTTTTGGGAAACTAATGTCTGATTCTGATACATTTATGCTGGTAACCATTACTTTATCCATTCTGAGAAACAACTTCAATATGACATCTGCATAAAATATATCAAGTTTTCATGACTTGATGCATATTTATCTACCTATCTATCTGAGATTGAATCTAATATCTTCACAGTGAGCCTATATCCAGCATATTCATATTATATATATTTATTATATTATAAAATATTTTAAATATATGAATATAAATTATAATATATAAAACATATAAAAATATTTTTTTTTCAGAGAGAGAGGTTTCCTAGCCAGGGCTCAAACTTGAGGTCCTCCTGGCTCATATTCCTAGAGTTCTAGGATGGAAAGAAGTTCTTAAAAACACTAATTTAAATAAAATTTGAGATTCTGTCACTAGATGATAGGCACTATAAATTCAATGCATCTTGAATCATATTATCAATATTCTATATCTTTCAGTAAATCAATGAGATAAGTTCACAGAAGTAAAAATATATGTATTTGTCTTGTAGTGAGTTCACAGCTTTTAATAATTTGCATTTTTCATCATTTGTGTTTTTAACATTTAGTAAGCATACTTATCCTGATATTTTATCTTTACATGACATTGAATTTAGAATTATCTTCTTAAAATGGTATAAAGAAATATGAAAATTGAAATATAGTTTGTTTCTTGTCTCTTTTCTTCCAACTTTGGAATGCAGGTAGAGAGAAATAAATCATGTAACACTGTGAGTTGTAGATGAAAATTTACTCAGAGATCAAAAAATGTGATTCTCATTCTGGCTCATATATTTAGATGCACTGATGACTTAGGATTCATGGTTGAATTTACTGATTAAGTCTCATGATTTCTCCATTCAGAAAATGAGATTGTTGTCTGTATGTAACAATAATTTGGAGATATTTTAAAACATATTAAAAATCAACATCATCCTCAATTAAATACAAATATTTGGGTGATAGAACTGCAATAATTGTTAAAATTCTACAGTTGGTTTTAATATGCAGAATGCAGGCAAAGTTAACTCTTTATGAGTCTACATTTCCATTTCAATTATGATATTAATTAATCTTGTTTCAGGTTCAAGTGTGGCCAGAAATAATTATGAATAATAATAACCTGCCTCATACAGGCATACTTATTTATATACATTTTAGAATCATTTATACTAAAACAAATATATTTTACATACTTGTCTACATAACCATTTATATACATTTTAGAATCATTTAGACTAAAAAGACATCTATTTTAAACGCAATGAGGTACCCAGCTTTTAAATGCATAGATCAATGGGTTGTAATATTTGTACATTTACATGTGATGTCCTCTTCCATGAAGCAAAAAAATTTCCAACACCTTAAACACAACTCTCATGTCTTAGTTCTTTTGTTTCCTCAACTTATATTCCAGAGGTAATCAATATTCTGATTTCTAGAACCTTAAACCTGTTTTGCACAAATGAAAATTTCATATAATGTTATCATGTGATGCCTGTGATTCTATGCTGGACTTCTTTCACTCAACTTCCATATTTGGTGATCAATTCATGTCATTTTATATGTCAGTAGCCAATTTCTTTTTATTGTAAAGAAGTGGCTCGATATATGACTATGCAATGCATATTCAAGCATTGTGGGGAGTTTGTTTTATTCATAAGGTTTAGAAAATTATGAAAAACATTGCAATGAACATTACTGTATAAGTATTAATGTGGTTGTATCTTTCCACATTTCTTTAGTAAATATTTGAGATGAGAAGTGCTGGATCATAGGGTAAGTCTAATTTTAATTTCAAAAGAAGGTGCTGAGAATTTATTCACAAAAGATGATATAAACTTGTCTCTCCCTCTTGTACACAGCTACACTACCTGAAATATCGAAAGCAGTCAAAGAAGAATTCTGCAAAATGGAAAGAAGAAAGTGATCTGCTGGGTACTCTAGTACATAAAGAACAATGACACAGAGACAGGACATGTTATGACCCTCAACCCTGCCACCACTCCAATCACTATCAATACACCTAGTAGGCAGCTAGGGAGAGCTCTTCTGTCTCTGCTGCAATCAAATGATTTCTCATGTAAACCTCACCAGTTGAGCCCTGGGGTACCACGAAAGGACATTGAACAATAACCTTACTGAATCCATATAGCCTAGAAAAACTCTGTTTTTTTCCTCTCCATGAAAGAGAGTACTTAGGGCCAGGTGGCTCTCAAAGATGGGGTCCTACCACTGCGAGTGGTCTGGGAACTATTCTTTGTTCAAACAAGGCATGACATGCTTTCTCCATAAAATCAGTAGTTACCAGTAGTTAATGCTGGCAATGTAGGTAGCCTGTGAATTACTGGCTTCCTTGGCTCTTTGCCTTGTCAGGGGCCTACCGAAGGCATAGGCAGGGAATTCGACCTGAGCTTGTTCCTGGACTGGAGAGTTCTTCATGTCATCAAAGATAGAGCCTCACTGTTTCTACTTGCAGGCAGAAAGGCATGAAATTAGTGATCCTGTAATAATATTTTTTTCACAGTAAGTCTTTCAGTAATAATTCTTTCATTGTTAATATTTGCCAATGCTTGTGCTCTTTCTCCTTGAATTGTATTTCTAAGAGATTATTAATTTTCCTAAACATTTCAAAAGTTCAGATTTAGGGCTGGGTATTTAGCTCAGTGGTGCTTGCTCCTGCCTGGCAAGCACAAGGTCCTGAGTTCGATCCCCATTGCCAAAAAAAAAAAAAGTTCAGATTTAGGATTTGTTAATATTTCCACTGTTGATATCTTTTCTGTTTTACTACCTACTTACCTTTAATTTCTTTGTGCTTAAGTAGCTTTTCTTTTTCAAGTTTCTTGAAGTAAGTGCTTAGAATACTGGCTATAAATAATACTACATGATATATGGATTTAAAGTCATGCGTATCTTTTTTTTTTGTACTGGGGATCGAACTCAGGTTCTTGAGCTTGTGCAGCAGGTGGTGAAACCTCTGAGCTAAATCCCTGGCCCCAACATGCATATCTTTTTAAAGAATAATTTCAATAACATCCTAATATAGATTTATTTCTTTTTTTGTGGCAAGACAGCATACTGTATTTGAATTCAATCATTTTACAAATATTGAGACTTTTTCTATAGTCTAGCATATGGGTTGTCTTATTGATTGTTCTGTGCTATTTTAATGTGCATTCTTCAGCTTTGGGCTGAAGCATTTTGTCAGTTTGGTCAAATCAGATAATGTATTAATATTCTACTACCTTACTGATATTTTAAATTCCTTGTTCTCCCAATTACTAATACATGGTCATAAAGTCACAATAGCACAATAAAGAAGAGATTTGTCCATTTTTGTTTATAGCTTTGTCATTTTTCATTTGATATATTTTCAAGACTTGGTGTTTTGTACATATTAATTTTAAAAGTTCATATTTTCTTACCAAATTGAAACTTTCATCAATAAAATATTCTTTTCTTTCTTCTAATACTCTTTGACTCAGGGTCCATTTTGTCTAATGCTAATTTAGCCACAACAGTTTCTTCATTCTTGTTAATATCTTACATATTTTCCCATTACAGGGGTACCTCGATTCACAAACAGTTCTGTTTGTGAACATTTTGGTTCACAAGCAGAAGCATTCAGCAAAATTTTGCTTCTCTTTGTAAACTCTGTATCTGGTGTTGATGAATCTTATGGGAAATTTTAATTCAATTTAGGATCAGCTCTGTTTGTGACCAGAATCATGAAAATAATTGAGTTTGTGAACTGAGGTGTCACTGTATTCTACTTGAAATGAATCTTTTATAAAGTAAATATAGTTAGTTCTCTCTTCTTTCTTGAGATTGATGAGATATATCCTTAATAATATGTTTAGTCAATCTTTTCAGTATTAGTTAAGATATTTAGGTTTTACATATACTAGTTGGCTAATGCTTTTCCAATTCCCCACTCCTCAATTGTTTGGGTTCCTGTCACATGGAGTATTGTTTTCCACCCTTTAACTTTCAGTCTATGAGTTTCCTTTTGAATTAAGTGTGTTTCTTGTATGCAGCATATTGTTGGATTTTGCTTCTTGACCCATTCTGCCAGTCTGTTTCTTTTGATTGGTGAATTGAGACCATTAACATTGATGGTTATAACTGAAACATATTGACTTGTCATTGCCATGTCTTTTTCTTTTTATTGTGTTCTCCCCCTTTACATTTAATTTCTTGTCATGCCAGATGGGTTCATTTGGCTTTGCTTCCTGGGGTTGTGATCCTCAATGTCTGTTCCTAGGATAGTGTGTAAAAGTTTTTGGAGTGCTGGCTTGGTATTCACGAAGTTCCTAAGGTGCTCTTTGTCATGAAAGTATCTTATTTCTCCATCAATTTTGAAAGATAGTTTTTCAGGGTACATCAATCTGGGTTGGAGGCTGTTTTCTTTTAGGGCTTGGAATATGTCACTTTAAGCTCTTCTTTCCTTGATGGTTTGTGTTGAGAAGTCTGCTGTGATTCTGATGGGCTTTCCTTTGTATGTGATTTGTTTCTTTTCTCTAACTGCTTGTAGAACTTTGTTCTTCTGTTGAGTTTCTGGAATCTTAACAATTATATGCCTATGTGTAGATTGTTTTTGATCAAGGCTATTTGGAGTCCTATATGCCTCACTTATCTGTATGTCAAGTTCTTTTCCCCTGCTTGGGAAGTTTCCTGCCATTACTTCTGTGAAGAATTTTTTTATGTCATCTGTACTCTCTCCTGTTTCTTCATTGACTCCAGTCTGTCTTATGTTATTTTTCTTTGCATCGTCTAGAAGCTGCTGGATTGATTTCTCATGTTCCCTTATAATTTTGAAGCAATTTTTCTTTTCATGGTCATTAACTGCAATCTTTTCTTCTGTATCTGAAATTCTGTCCTCACATTGGCTCATTCTGCTGTATAGACTTTCAATGGAGTTTTTCATGTCCTGGAAATCTATTTGCATCTGTTTTATGGATTCCATCATGTTCTTCAGCTCCTCTCTAGATTTATTAATCATGTCTTGCACTAGGAGCACAATTTCTCCTGTTATCTGAGAAATTATTTCTGATTTCATTTTTTCCAGGTCCCCTATGTTGCCAATTTAGTGGGTCCAGGTGGTTGAGTATTAGAGTGTTCTTTCTCATTTCTCTTTGGGGTTTCTGTAGGTGATCTGGAAGTCTGGTTTTGAGACTTATTTATGTGTTTTCTCATTTCAACTCGGGGGATGAGGGGGCTGCTGTTCGCGCCCGTGAGGATCACCTCCTCTGAGCTGGGACAGGTGGGACAGGGGCCGAGATCGGTGGTAGGGATGGTGGCCCAGAAGCCCCTTCCTCTGGGCTGGGAGGGGTGGGACAGAAGGCTGCCCAAAAGCCCTTTCCTCTGGGCTGGGAGCGGCTGGACCCAGTACCGTGGTCTGGTGATCCGGTGTCCTCTAAGTCTTTGTAGTGTGGAACCAAGTGGCTGCCTGTCTGCGGCGGGCACTCCTCAATTCTTTTGATTCCCTTCCCCCTCTTCTTTTGGATTAACCAAATAAGTAGTTTTTGTGAGTCACTTTTCTTCTCACTGAAACAAAATAACTGACAACTTAAAGGAGGAGAGGTTTATTTTGGCTCATTTTTTGCATTGTGGAAAAGAGCTGCTCATGGCATGACAAGAGGCAAAGGGAGATAAATTCTTCCAGGTTACGTTTCCAGTGACCCACTTCTTCTGACCAGACTCTACCTTCTAACAGCCAGTCAAACATGCTGTCTTCCTAATACAATTACCTTCCAAAATTCCTATCTCTGACACCATCAGGCACTTGGGAAACATCTAGATAGAAACTGTACCACACTCCCTTTGCTATCTACTTGCAATTTTAATAGTTAAAGATTAAAATAGGTTAGAATTCATACCTATCAATTTGATTAGTTTGAAGTAAATGTATTATGTAGTAATAACCTTATAATAGTGTAATTAAGTTTATTCTCCCCCATCCCTTATGTTACTATTTTAGATATATTTCTATAGTGTAACAATCCCTATGTGGTTGATTATTTTTGTGCTACACTCAAATTAACTTCAAAAATGTAAATATCAAATATAGTGTTTTAAATTTACTAACACATTTACTTTTACAATGTATTTCAATCTTTCCAGAGAGCTGAAGTAGTATTTTTACTTCAGCCTTAATAACCTATAAAAACATACACTTTGTGGAAGATGTTTTCCCAATAGATCTGTTTAGGTATTGCTTTTCTGAAGGAGTACATGTTTCACCTTTTTAATGTTTTAAAAGTTTTCTTCTTTGTACTATTTTCCTGTAGTCATCAATCTTATAATTATTCTTCCTTACATAGAAGCTTCCATGTCTGAAGTGTCTTTGAGACATCTATCTTTACTTTGATACTTGATATTTAGCATTTTAAAATAAGATGCCCCTAATTGTTTTGTTTAAATTTATATTACTGCGAATTTGTTAAACTTCTTGGATTTATGCATTTTTACTTTTAAACCAATTAAAAATAAATATATGCAATATTTTTTCAAGAATTTTTCTGACCGTTTTTTAATGTTCTCATGATTTTTTTTTTTTTTTTCTCTTCAACATTGCCTTCCCAAGTCCTGGTTCTTCGTTTCAAGGTCTCTACTCTCTGCTTGTTCAATTCTGATTATATATATAAGTTAGACAATATGGTATTGGTAGTGTTTGACACCCTTCAGCTTTTACCAACTTATGATTACTGTGATATGCCTACATCATGTCTCCTAGCTTCATGTAAATCCAGAGGGGTTTATTCCCTATGCTACTGAGGTTTAAACTTTAATATATACCATTCCCTAAAATTGAATAGGGGTTAAAATTTCTTCTCAGTCATTTTGGCTTTTCTACTTAATTATTTACTCTTTATATTTAGGTTTATATTCTTCAAAGTATGTTGGAGAAGTCAGCCAATCATTTTGGTGAATTTTGTATGTAAGAACTTTAGGCTTCCCCACAGTGAAATTTTCTAGTTTATATTCTATTTTGGATACTCTTGACTAAATTTTCAGCTATTTTGCTGGATCTGAATCTTGATCTCTATTCTTCAGTCTAATAATGTGTCATTTTATGTATGAACTGAGTGCCAGGCAGATCAGTATCATCAAAGGAACATTAGATAAAAGTTTGTTTGTAAACACTGTGACTTCCATCCTTTGAAGATCATATACTCTCCCATTTTTAACCTGTTCTTACATGATTTCTGTACTGTCAGACAGTTGATACATATACATATATGTATGTTTAAAATGACATATATGCAATTTTAACGTTTATGTTACAAGGAAGAGACAACAGTAAAGCATCTATTTTGAATAAGATTATTTCCCTTCAAGTTTATGACTTGAATCTTTAATGAGTTTTTTATTATAATCTTTATATTTTCCAAATGAATTCACTCAAAAGTTTATTTGTAATACTCCAAAATATTTTCATAAATCCTCCATGATTTTTTGTAAGAAATTCTTAAACCATTATGTGAAAGTGAGGTTGTGACTAGATAAGGATAAAATATTTATCTAGTCTTTTGTCCATATAGCATTCCAAAATTTAGAAGATGTATGACTACAATAAATTTATTTCCTAAGTTCTCATGCTTCCAAAATGACCCACCAATCAATCAATCAAAGGTGAAAACTTTGCTCAACAAGATAATAAATTGGTAGTAGCTACAAGAGAACTGTGTAAGTTTACACATGAATCATAAATCTCCTTCCTATAACATGGACATTATATTCCTGTTTCTGGTAATGACTGAATGACTTAATCAAACGAGTGCTTCTGCCATTTAAAATAACAGGTTTTGAAAGGAAGGAAGGAAGAGAGACAGAGAGAAAGAGAGAGAAATTTAGAAATAAATAATGTTCAAAACAGAGAACTATATGTCAACTGTCTGAAAGTAGAGAGAGCATTTAAGAACCAATATGAACTGGAGGATATCTGACCTTCAAAGGGTGGAACTCACAGTGTTTACAACCAAATTATTATCTAATGTTTCTTTAGTGGTGCTGATCTGCGTGGTACTCAGTACACAAAGAAAATGACAGATTATTAGATTGCACAATAGAGATCAAGATTCATATCCAGCACAGTAGCTGCAAATTTAGTTAATATATCCCAAATAGAACACAAAATAATGAAGCCCAGGGTAGATGCCTAAAGTTCCTACATAAAATTTTTCCCAATACCCTTGGCTGCCTCTTCAAATGTTCTGTGCAGAACATAAGCCTAAGAAATATAGAGTAGGTAGAAATCTAAAATGACTGAGCAGAGATTTTAAAAATAATTTTCACTTAAATTTCCTATTAGCAGACATTGGAGAAAAAGGTAATTTTACTTTTCACAAGCATTTTTTTCAGAATTAGATATCAATAGCCGGTGGTTTAACAAGACAGCACAGTTGTGAGAGCTGTATAAAGATGTGAACATATATGAATATAGGTTTAAACTGTTAAGTTTTTCAGATCTTCATGTACACAATTTGAAGACAAATGCTTAAAAGAAAATTTTTGCCCATTTTATTCACAAAATCATGATTTATTTTCAGATGACTCCATTTCTGGGGAGTTTCTAAAAATATCTTATATCCCATCAATAAAATGCTTGAAAACGATATAACACATAGGCTAAACTTATAAGGAGGACTTGACAACAACTGGCTCCTGAAAAGCTCAAATCAAAGCCCAAAATAGGTAAAAAAAAGAAGTAATAACTTGTAACATTTTCTGCAAACTATAGTACTTACTTTGCATTAAATACTTTTTCATAGAATTGCCAAGCAAAAGGAATACAGTGATCCAGACTTCAAGATTAACAGTGTAGCCAACAATGTTTTAAATGATTGACAGAACAAGTAAATCAAACACCAGAAATTTTATAATGTAATCAATAGCTGGGAATAGAGATTATACTCTCACCTAAAGTGCCCTGGGGGTTTCCCTTTTGACCACATCATGCTGTGCTTACTGTTTGGACCTGAATAATTATGCCTTCAGGTAGGGACTCAGGTTTCAAAGAACATGATTAAATATCAATAGTTTGTATGCGATTACTCTTGGAGCTTTTATAAAAGTATGAATAAATTTTACTGATTAACATTAGTAAGTTTTTAAGATTTTCTTTGTGTAGATTTTTTTGTTTCTTCTCTCTGTGGTTAAGATAACAATGGTTTATCGTAGATGTGGAAGTGAAGCATGCAAGTCTCTCATATGTGTGGTTGAATGTGTGGTAAAAGTATCATTGCATTAGGGTACGGTAAGAATTGTTAAGTCCTTAGAATCTGTAAGCGCTCTTAGGTTGCCTGTTGTATCCTGCAGGATTTCTGGATTTCTTAAGTGTTTTGGACTATGAAGGTACCTTTTCTGCATGTTTTATAGAAGTAGAAAAGAAGTATTAATGTAACATTTTGTTAAATAGAAGTCAAATTTTAGTTAATAATATTGAACAAAATATTAATAATATTGAACAAAAGTAAATTTCATAATTTTGACAAGTGTATCATGGATATATTAATTTTAATGGGAGAATTGGGGAAAATATATGTACATTTCCTACTATCTTTGAAATTCTTTGGTAAATTTAAAATTATTTTTTAAAGAAATAAGAATATGTATCATATGACACTAAAGAAAATGTAGTTGGCAGACTTTCTGATAATTTTCTTCAATAAAGATAGGAACACGTTTTCACAGTTGTTCTTTATTCCATTTTCTTTCTTCTATGACTCTTTAAATCAATGATTTTCCCAGTCCTATTGATCCTCATGGAATAGGCACAGGATAAATGCTTTCTGAATAACTCAGTTCATTTGATGTATTTAAAGGATCTTTTATTATTGGGATTTGTATTGCCTTGAAATATGCCTCTAAGATTTTCTTTTGACTCACTTAAGTTTGAATTGCCCCTGACCTGCCACATTGTGTGCTTTTTGGTTCTCTTCATGAAAGACTCCAGGTTGAATTTCAAAGATAAATAAGTATACACACCCCTCTCCTCTTCAGTAGTCATGATGGATTCTTTTAACTTTGATTGTTATATATCCCTATGTGATTATTTTACAACATGGTCTTTAAAAAGAATTGATGAAAACTTAAGATGATGGTAATTTAAATTTGTATAAATGACAAAAGAGGATAAATTAGGGAACTGGCTAGAGGAAATGAGTACAATCACACATGATCTAAAAACTTCTTTTAAATTGTTCCTAGTGTTTCTTCCCCACATTCTTCACCATCTGGTTGTTTACTATTTTGCTATTTGATTTACATAATTACATGTACAGATTTTTTTCTTATATTGTTCATGTCTTAGTCTTTCAGAACTCAAAGGCTGAATATGTCTGTTCTTTATCCATGAATGTATTTCATTGAATTTTATTTTCTATTTTTCCTTTTACAAATTTCTATTGAATTCATTTTTAATATCCATGTCTTTCAATTTTTTCACTTAGCCATTAAAAAGTGCTCAAATCTGATATTGGAAAAAATACAGTGTCCTCCTATTTTATGTTTTACTCAACAGATTAAACATATTTCGAAAGCCTTGTATGTCCAATATATCAGATTCTTCAGCAATGACTTCTTGTTTAAGCTTCTAGCACTTCTATCACATTTACTGCATTGAACTGCTCTTTACAAAGCTCCACATTTATTTACTACCATAGTGACCACATTCCTCAGTGTCCTTACTGCTTGATGTCTCCGAATTATTTGACAGTTCCTAGAAATCTTTCTCCATTGACTTCCACAATATTCTGATATATTTAGACTCTTCATCTCTTCTTCTTCTCCTTCTCCTCCTTCTTCTTTCTACCAGCCTTCTGCCTTCTTATTTTGATTGACCTTCCTACTACTTCACATCTGTACTGGTTTTTCTGTCCATGTAACTACATATTTTGACTTTATACATTATCTATATATGAGAACTGTGGTGTAATCTATTTCCATGAGACCGCTCCTGAGAAGCATCTTATCTTACTGCACATAGTTTGCTATGTGTTTCTACCAGAAACTTCCATAATCATTTCAAGCTTATGATTTCCCAAATTTAACTCATTCAATGAACTGATCCTCTTCCATATACTTGTCTGTACCTGTGATGCAGACACACCTCTATTCACAGAAGTTTAATATTTCTCTTTGTTTTACCCTTAAAAATTGTACTTTATTTAAGATCTCCAAAATATACATGAAGATTTTGCTTCCCTCTTGATTTCAACTTTCACTATTACTTTCCAAGCATTCATCATCTCTTCTAAAGTCTGGTAGTCATGTCATTATAGGATAATCTCTTTTGTGGATTTCTATCTAAATAAGCATGTCATAAGCAGAAGGATTTGGCTCCAACCGTATTTAGTTACATTTTTTGCTCTTATCATATTGGTGGTTTGCACTTGGTATCAGAATTTAATGTCTCTATTGGAAGACACATCATGGAAATTCATGTTATTGTTTTTTATTGAAAATCAAAGAAATACACAATAAGCATAAAATGTCTAAGGTTGCTCATTCTTTGAGCATATTATATTTTAACCCTATATATATCTAAATTACTTCAGGCTTCATATTCATTTGTTGTCTCTCCACCCACACTTTTTTTTAAATTTATTCAGTAATTTTATTGGTATATTTTAGGTATAGAATATGATGACATTCATCATTGGAAATTTTACCTTTACATGATGTATCTTGGTTCTTAGTTTTATCCTCATTACCCTGCCCTCTCATCAACCCCTCCAACCCTCCCTATTTATAAAAACTTTGTTTTCATTTTTTCCTTTTCTCATATTTATTCCTTTCCCTTCTTTAATTTCCTCTACACTTCCCATTTCCCCTTCCCCGTTGCACCTTTTTTTCCTGTTTCACATTATGTATTATACTTTTTGTTCCTTATTTACACTTTCAGTTTCTCATACCAGAGAAACTATTTGATATTTATACGTGTATCCTATTTATTTCAATTAAATTAAAATCAAAATGGGTCAAAGATCTAAATAGTAAAACAGAAACACTAAACCAGCTGGAAGCTTAGGTAGAACTCTTGAAGACAGTGGTGTAGGAAGAAATTTCATGAAAAAAACCTCAGTCGCACGTGAACTAGCACAAAGAATCAATAACTGGGATCTCATCGTATTAGAAAGCTTCTGCACAGAAAGAGAAACCACCAACAGAGTGAAGAGAAAACTCACAATGTGGGAAAACATTTTACCAGCTTTTCCTCAAACAAAGATCTACTATCCAGAATATATAAAGAACTTAACAAAATCAGACCTTCCAAATTTAAACACATACTTCTCTTTAATTCATCACTGATTCTATCTGAGAGAACTGCTTATTTACATAATTTGAAAGCCCACACCCACCTTTTTTGGCCGAGGCCAGGCTGTGAGTGTAACAGCTGAAATTACCAAGGCGTAGGGAATGAGGATATGGCATTGTCTGGATGAGCATCTAGAGTCAGTGACTGAAGAACAGTTTTAGCAACAGATTCAAGGTGAAAATGTAAACCCTTAGACAAAGAAAGAAAAGACAGAGAGGAAAGAGGAGTACAAAGAAACAAAAGAATGGAAGAATAAAAATGTCAGAATTAAAAGTAATTTAAACTAGCTTGAGAAATAGTGGGTGTCTAAATGAAATAAAAATATTCGGAAGTCAGAGCAAAAGCAGATTTTCTACACAAGTGAGATGCAAAGATGATTTGGCGGAGAGGAGAATAGGGTAGGGAAGGTAAAAGGCAAAAAGAGAAAAGTTTCTCCTGATTCCCCATTTTCTGAATATTAAATTTCCTGATTTCCAAATTGGGATTCATTCCTAGCAAACTGAGTCCAGTTTAAGTTACACAGTCCTTAAAATTATTTTTTTATATCATAAAGTTAATATCCTTAGACTCTTTATTATTCTAGTATAAACTATCTCATTCCAGGTAAGGACTTTTCCTAAAATCTCCCCTTTACAATCTTATTTTCTGTGTGGAGGGACCTGATCATTAGCCCTAAAACTTCAAATAACATTTCACTGAAGTGTCAAAATTTTTACATGAAAATACACATTTCCAGGAGAACTATGAATTCTGAAGGCTATTTTTCCTTTTGTTAATTCAGGAGGTCAACAATGATGTCTGCTGTTGTCCTTATATTGTTTATATCACCCAGTACACAGCCTTGCTTTTTTGGTACACAGGCAAGAAATATTTGTTGAATGAATACATTCTTGCTTTAATGTCTCAGAGCTTCTCATTTAAACATGCAATTACATTCATTCATGTGGCTCTTACTCCACAGAATTTTAGCACACAGCAAACCATAATTCAATAATTGTCAATTGAATGACACAAGGTTTCATGACACAGAAAAGCCGCTTTTACAAAGACAATTATATCATAATTTATTATTTCTGTTTACCAAATGCTAAATAATCTAATTTCCAGGTCAGTTGTTTAAAGAAAGCATTTCAAAAGAAATAAGCATTAATGATCTTGTTTAAGAACTTAGAAATTTCACACATTTTACATGTATCCCTGTAATGTTTAATTTTATGTGGCAACTTGACCTGGCTAAGGGATGCTCAGAAGGCTGATGAAATATTATTCCTGGATGTGTATGTTTGGTTGTCTCCTAAAGAGAACAGCTTTTGAATCAGGACACCAAGTAAATAAGATTTACACATCCTCCTACGAGAGTGTAGATATCATCCAATCTATTGAGGATCTAAAAGAGAACACAAAGACAGAAAAGCTAATTTACTTTCTTACTTGAAACATCCATGTTCTTCTACCCTTTGATATCCACACTGGTGGTTCTTAAGCCTTCAGACTCTGACCAGGGCTTACACCTTTGCCTTTCCCAGGCCCTGTTTTTAGATCCTTGCACTCAGACTGAATTATACCAATACTTTTTCCAGTTCTCCAGCTTGCACATGACAGATTGTGGATGCACCATAATAGTGTAAGCCAATTCCTCTTATTTACAATTTCCATTATTTATTCTTTATTGGTTCTGTTTCTCTGTAGAACCCTAATATATTCCCTAGAGCATTTGTCTGTATGAAATACCTTGAGAGTTTATCATTTTATTTTTCATATACTTTAGTCAATGTGAGTTGATATGCATGGAATATGAGACTATACATTTCTGCACATTTTAATGAATTATATGCATGAGACTCATAGTATGTTAACTGAAATATAGAGGCAGTAGACACTGAAGAGAACATTTAATTTCCTCAACCATCATCCTGGCACAGTAAGCTTTTCATAATTCTTGATAATATGCTTCTGATTATTTGTTGCCTGAGTGTCATATCATAAGAACTAATGTGAAGGTAACTGTCTCTCCTTACGGTCATATGCCATTTTATGTAAGTGAGCTATAAACCAGTAGGATTATGCTAGGATTAAATAATAAAAGGGGACATATAAACATAGAGAAATGAATGTTTTATTAGATATGCTCACTGACATGGTGAAACATACCATTTTCATTTCATTGATACTTTTGCTGATAAGATTGAGCTCACATAAAAATCTCCAAAACTTTATAATATATGAGCAATTACTTTTTGTCTCATACAAATGATTTGCAAGGGGCCAGGAATTTAGCTCAGTGGTTTCGCTGCCTGCTGCGCAAGTGCAAGGACCCGGGTTCGATCTCCCATACCAAAAAAAAAAAAGAAAGAAATGATTTGCAGGGTAGTTTCTATTGGGTAGATAATGTAATACAAGCTGATGAATCAAGAAGAATATATAAAAGTAAAGCTCACAGAGTCTTTTTGTCTTTATATTTTTAAATATAATTTTAAATGGGACAATGCCTATTGAGTAAATTCAGTATCTTGAGATGTATTGAAAGATATATTGAAAATGGATGCCTAGCAGATACCCTATTCCCAGACAATTCTCAGGATAGTAAAACTTGCCTTTGATTGTAGTTTGATGAAAGTCACCTGTGAAGGAACACAGGTTTGTTGCAGAGCCCCCACATATATATAACCATTCAACTGACTCTGACTCAAACTGGATGACCCATGGCTTTCCCTCAAGATCCCTGTGACAGTGGCATTGAAACACTTGTCACAAGGCTGGGAACAATACAGAATCACAGAAAAGAGGAAAGATTAAATAATAGCACTGAATACCTGAATGTAGGTATGCTTTTTCATAATAGTAGAGTAGCCAATCTGTATGATGAACTTATGAGTTACAAGTTCCCTTACAGATCTAATGTGGATTATCTTAACTACTCTTTACAACACTGTGAAATAGACACTGTTAACATAATTCTATACTATTATCTAATTTGATAAAATCAGACTTTGAGAAAAATTAGGCAACTGTCCTTGGGCCTTAGAAAACTTGGACTGGAATTCAGTCTCAGAATTACTCCAGGTTCGAAATCACACCACAATGAAATGAGACAAAACTAAGACTGCCATTCGTGAAGATAGCTACCATAGGCTCCTTAGGTGAAACTACTCTTGAAACTGCATAACCTCAACTGTACATGCTTCTTGGGTTTGTTTTCTTTTTTTAAAATTAATTTTATTTGTACATTCAAGGTATACAATATAGTTATAATATAGGAAATTTGCCCCTTTACATAATCCATCTTGGTTCTTATTTTTTGCCCATTCCCCTGCCCTCCCTTCAACCCCTCCATCCCTCCCTATCTACAAAGACTTTGTTTCCATTTTTTTCTCATATTAATTCCATTCCCTTCTTTCTTTTCCTCTACCCCTCCCACTTCCCCTTCCCCTTTGTACCTTTTCTTCCTACTTTACATTATCCTTTCTTTTTAAATAATAAGTAGACCCAGAGTGATTGAAGTTGGGGTTTGGAGAATTAAGATAGAGTAAGTACTCAGTAAACCTGCTTAGTATTCTTATCCGTCTTTCACTCTCATTCTCTCACTTACCTTTCTCTGCATACAAAACTGAATGAGCCAAACCTATAAATCCTATGAAAGCTATCCTTAATCTGTCCCTCTTTTAGTGTGCTTATAAAAATGGTCAATACCTTTCAGTGAAATATGATATGGACTGAAGCAGAGAGCTCTGCCCAACTTTCAGGATTTCTCTTAACAAAATTTGTTCTTTTCATTCACAAGAAGACTACACAATGGAATTAATTCATCCAGTGTATAACCAATTCACAGAGTGAGATGTCTTATGAAAATTTGATGAGTATCACTATCTCAGTAGTTTTATGTAACTACTGATATATTGTTAACTTTTTAGATTTTCAGAATGGTAAGTTAAAATGCTGATATTTTAAAATTCAGTACCTTTACAATTATTGCAATATATTTGCTTTAGGTATCATATGTGAACTTAATAAGTATATAATGTAAATAAATACATATATAGATACATTTTAAATTCAGAAAATAATTTTATTATAAGGATATTTGGTAGGTTTCAGAATTATGGGATGCCTGGGGGCTAAACATACAATATCAGTTGAGGCTAAACCCACAGGAACAATCCTCAGGAGGAAATGCAACACTATTACATCCAAAGTTGTTATCATGAGCACTAGAAGAAACCCTTTCTCTAGCTGCCTCTGTTGCTGGAAACCTCTAATGTCACCAATGCCAACAAAAAGGGGAACTCTCCAAAGCTTATCTCCTCAAGTTACTTATTTTGAAAGATTCAGGAACATGCTATTGACTGCCAAAATCTAGCTCAAGTTTCTGTGTCTACCAGCAAGGGAGTCTAGTAACGAGGTCTATAGATTCTAACCTAATGAAACCAGATCAATAAGATTCCAACTTTCCCAAATGTAACAAGTGTGTTTATAAAATGCTGTGTAACTTAAAATTATGCCAGAGTGAGATAGAATGCATTAAAAGAAGACAAGTAGAAGTCTGACTGGCCTCAACTCAGATTATACTATTCTGATAATGTCGAAACACAAAACTGGAGTCAGCTAATGCAGTATTCAGGTCTCCCTCCAAGTCAAGTTTTAAACTATGCCAAATTATATAGCTCAAGAAAAATCATTTTCCCCAGCATAACATACCTAATCTTATTTTAATTTCAAGTCTCAACAAGAATCCTAGTTGACATAATATAGAGATGGGAAAAATATTACCAAGGGAATAAAATAAATCAGTACACATCTGCAGTCTGTACACTTCAGAGTGAGGATAACGGTTCTTCAGGTGGTCAGATCTTATCCTTTGACTGATCCTGTGGTTTTGAACAAGTGATGACTATGGTGATGACATCAGTGTTTACTAAGGGCTTACTATGTACCAGATGTTCTTTTAAGGTTTAATAGATAGTGAGTCTTTTAAATCCCTACAGTAAACACCTTACTTAGGTAATATTATTATCTAATTCTACAACTGAGGAAACTAAGACACAAGCTGACCACCCAGATAAATGCCAATAGGCAAAATGCAAACGATAAACTCAGGCTCTTTAGCTCTGTAAGAAAGAATTGTTACAACTCCATGTTCCTAGGGCTTTCCCCCCCCAGGGCTTGGGTTGTTAAATACTAAGAAGGATTATCTGAAATAATGATAATACTCTTTATTAAGTGCATTTGTGTCTCTGGTCTATATTTATAAAATAAATCTGTCTTTTTTTGTGAGCCTGGGCTTGGTTTAGCATTTTGGACAGGGTTTAGACAAACATTTGCAATATTGGGAGCTATGAAGCTCTGTAAGTTTCACTGTAGCTACAAAGAATTTATTAATGTCCACTGAATAATTCTATCATGAAAATTTAGAAAGCCAAAAAGAAAAATAAAGAGCTTGAATATTGAAAAACATAAATAGTAAGTCACTTCAAAATGCACTATACACTTGGGCATGCAGTTTTCCCCAGCTTCCATTTAGCAAAATAGATTGGATAAAGTAATATAGTTGATAGGGTTAATTCAGAAATAGGTAAATGTGAGAAAAGATTCAAGGAACTGATTCAGAGAGACAAATCTAAACCAATTAATGGAGATTTTGTATGAAAGAATGACAAGGAATGCTTCCTAACAGAATATATAATCTTATAAATATACAATTATATATTACTTGCTAAAATATATAGTGTATTTAGCACACATATGCATGGAAGTATATATGCATGTGTATTTTCAGGTGAAGCTCAAATGAGCCCAAAAATTCAAACCTAGATAAGGAAAATGAGGGCAAATCAGTATTTAGCAACCTTCACCCAGTTTCTAATTGGCTTACTAATTCTAAATTTACAAATTATGCTATTGACAGTAAACACATGCAACTCAAAGAAAGGCAGATGGAAAATGCTACTTTACATTATTAATTGCATTGTAATCAATATTTTAATGCAATTTCTAGCTTATTCTTCCCTGATGTCAGTTTAATAAACTTTCATGGTATACATTTGGAATTTTAATGCTTCCTTCTAAAATTTGAGCTCATAATAAAACTAAAACTAAGGCTAAACTGCAGTAAACTCTGACCTTTTCATTGATTAAACTGTGTAAAACATAAATTAATACTAGGGACATTGGTTGAAACATGTTAAATATACCACTTCTTTAACAATAATGGGACGCTATATACAAAACCTTTACCCTTGATAATGTAGTTACTAGAGTGCTAATATTAAAGTTATCTTGATTTGTCTAAGTCACTAAATCATGGTAGAATATAATTATCATCAAAATTATTTCACTGAAACAAGTGTGTTTAATTTTCCAACTATGGAGAGAAAAACAAGTCCAGAAAAGAAATATTAAGTTTATTCTATTCATAATATTTGGAGATAAGACTTATTGTTCCATAAATTCATTTGGGCCCCCTTTAAATACAAATATATATACATGTATTGAGACACATGTTGATTTATTTCAAGTAATTTACAATGCACAATTCATTTTTTAAAAAAATATTTGAACATTGAATAGTCATCATCAGAATAGGTAGAAGGAAAATGTTGGCTTATTACATATTCCAAGGTTGTGCAGAGACATATATCTTTCTGGTCCTAAAGAGTATGAGCAAGTACTTGGAATCAAACACCCTGCAAACAAAACATATAAATCCTGTTCCATTGCTATTTTAAGGCAAATATATCCAAGTGACAAACTTGTAGCAATATTTCTGTTTTACATACTGATAAAATATAAATATTGCTAACATCCATAGTTATTTAAACATGAAAACACATTAATATTTTTAAGAGTATTGAGCAACATCACTGAACAAATTCCTTAACAACCCTAAGTTCACATTCTATGCATACACTTTAAAATCTTGTAAATTAGTATTTGTTCTTTCAATTCTTCCTTTACAAGTACAATCCAATTTAGTATGCTTTGTTATGTTCTAAAATTATTTTTGCCAAATTTACCATAAACAGTTTGTTTGCATTGTCTCAAAAATTTTAAAAAATAAACAGCATTTTGAACTGCCAAATCTCTTTTCATTATGAACTATAGTCATTTTCCTTCCTTTGTGTTCAATTGTGGCCTTGAGCACAATGTTCTTTTTGTTTGCTTTTTGTTCATTTGTATAATGAATGCTATAATGTGATACTGGAGGATGTAGATCTATCCCCCTGGGTATATTGTCTGCATAACTTCTCTGTATCATCTTATTACTATGTCTGTTTTCCTAAACAAATCACAAATTCCTGAAAGTAAAATTGCTTTATTAATTTTTCTCTGGTATCCTTTATCATAATTTGAGATCTTCATCAGTATTATAGGTCCTCGATAATTCTATTTCTTACATTAAAAATTGTCAGGGGCACAAAATGTAGAAGCCAATTTCATGCAATACCTGAAAACACATTTTCAAACATAGGTATTTGGTGTTTTCAAACCTTTTCAAATGTAAGACTTGAGTACCTGTTTTTTCTGTCCTTCTGTTCATCTTTGATAGCAAATGAATGAGAGGTAAATGATGTGCATAACCCAAAAGCTACACAATAGGATCATACGTTTCATATTGTATTTCAACCTAGTTCTAAGTTAACCACACCCAGAGCAGATATTTAATAAATGTTAAAACACAATCACTGGTTGTTAAACCTGATAAGTATGTCCTAAGATTAATGTCTGAAATCTTAAAAGATTTTAAATCTTTGCAGTATTTTTTCAAATTAAATTTTATTTAATTGGATTTCAAAAGTATCACCAGACATTGTCTACATAAAATCTCTGGGTAATTGTTCATTTATGTTTTGCCATGATTATCATTCACCTATTACACTGACATTTTCAAGAATTAGGAAAAATATAAGTGTGATGTGTATTAATTTTTTTTTTTTTGAGACAAGGTCTCACTATGTAGTTTAGAAAGGCCCTGAACTCACCATGCAGCACAGGATGGCCTCAGACTCTTGACAATCCTCCTACCTCAGTCTCCCAAGTGCTCGAATTACAGGTGTGTGCTACCATGCCTGGCTATAGTTTGTTTTTAAATGTAATTACATTTGCCTTAGTTATTTTCTTCATTGCTGGCACATAATACTCTACATCAACAAATTAAAGGAGGAAGAGTTTTGTTGACTTGTAATTTGTAGTGATTTAAGTCTGTAATCTGCTGGTTTCAAGGAAGGCAGCATGGAATAGGGGCATGAGAGAGGAGAAAATGTTCATGGTATGGTGGATAGGAACTCGAGAATAAAGGAAAAAGCTGGGAAGGAAGCAAAAGCCTTATGGGCCATGTCCCACAGTGATCTACCTCTTCCTAGACCCACCTCTTCCTAGACCCACCTCCTAATAGCCAGCGAGCTGTACTTCCTTCATAATCCAATCACCCCACCAAACCCACCTATGAAAGCAAAATGCTTTGAGGGGACTATCTAGATATGAACCATTACATTCTGTCCCTTGCCTCCAAAAGACTAATGGGCATCTCTTTATGCACAATGCATTTAGTCCACATTTAAGAGTTTCCAAATTCTTCACAGTTCCAGCACTGCTGAAAGTCCAAGTCTAAGATTTCCTCAGTGATTTAAAACAAACTCTTAGCTATGAATCCCTGGAAATATCAAAAAGAAGTTAAGCACTGCCAACGTACACTGGCACAGAATAAACATTTCCATTCTAAAAGGAAGAAATAAGGGAATAATAATCAGCAGAACCAAAGAAAGACAGGAACCCAGCAAGGCAAATGTTAAATAATGTGGCTCTACATCCAGAATCCAGGGCAGGCTGAGGCAAGGTATAAACTCCAAAAGACTTGGACAGTTTCTCCCTCACGGCCTTTCCGGTGGTTTTTGCTCTCATGGCCTCTATGTTAGGCTAGTTTTATTTACTGTTTATAGCTTTGATCAGATGTTCCACATTCTTGGCTTTTTCAACGTTCTGGAATCTTCAGCGTACTTTTAGCTTCATACTCAAGGTTTTACATACTGCCCTCTTAGGGGCATAATGTCAGGCCACCTGGGCCTTCTTCTGAAATCTGGGTAGACACTTCCTTGACCACAACCCTTTCATTCTAATGCCTGTAAAACAAGCATTTCATAGATTACATTGAATTCTGCTGACACCTTGAGCAATAGCCATGTTCCCTTGAATTTCTGATGCAGAGGCCTCTACATTTCTAGATGGCTGAGAACTGTGAACAGAATTCCAGGGAACCAGTCTTCTAGGTGGGTGTTCTGGAGCACAGTGTCCTGGGGTTCTCTTTTCAAAGCAATGTCTTTTATTTTTACAATTCTGAGCCAGTAAAATTTGGCCCTTGCTCAGTTCCTCATATTCTATCAAGGTATCTTTTGTCCCAATGGAAAATACTTGGCTTTTTAAAAATCATTTCATCAACCAAGCTCTCCTCTGTTCCAAATTTGCAGGCTCCAGCTTTACCCGAGGTTCCATTCTGGCAAAACTCAAAACTTTTGAAACAATTCAGCTATGCTGCTTGCTCTTGATTTTGAATGTAGAGCTGTCTAAAAGCCCCCAACAGTACTCAGGTCACAGTTTCAATATTAGACCACCTTGAAATTTCCTTCAGCAGATTAATTAGTCACAGCTCTTAATCTCAGTCTCCAGCAAAAAAATCTCAGGATATGAGCAAAATGTGGACAAATTTTCTGCCAATGCATAACATACATGGCCTACAGTCAAATTGCCAATAGACTCTTTATTCCCAACTAAAATCTTTTGAGCTTGGTCTTATAAATTGCACTGCTCTCAGCATTCTGGTCTTCTGAGCTCAGGTCAGAATTTGCAACTGAGTTTGACTTACAACATTCGATGGCTTTTCCAGCTGGCACCTCCAAACCTTTCCAAACTCCTTCCACAAACCATTCTGAAAGATATCTGAACCACATGGTCAGGTAGTGTCCAGCAATGAACCCCTCTTTTGTATCAAAATCTGTCTTAGAGCTGGGTATGGTGGCACACACCTGTAATCCCAGCACTCGGAAGGCTGAGATTGGAGGATTGCCAAGAGTTCAACACCAGCTTGGGCAACATAGTGAGTTCAAGGCCAGTCTGGACTATAAGTGAGACCCTGTCTCAAAAAGCAAAATAAACAAACAAAATCTCTCAGTCATTTTTCTTGCCACTGGGACAAAATACTCAGCATCCACAACTGAAAGTAGGAGCAGTTTATTTTGGCTCATGTTTCAGGGCGTAGTCGCCTGGCTCTAAAGCAGGATGGAATGACACAGGGCCATGGTGGAGGAGAATTCTCCCAGCGCAGTGGACAGGAAACAGAGAGTCAAGGGAGGAGCTGGGGACAGAGATAAAACCTTCAGGGTCATACCCACAGTGATCCACCTTTTTCAACAAAACCTCACCTCCTAATAGCAAGTTAGCTGTACTGCTCCAATAATCCCATCACTTTTCCAAAGCACCTCCTATAAGGCTTTGGGGGGATATCTAGATATATGCCATGCCACTGTTCAAAGTTAGTACACATATTTCTCAGTTTCTTGATTCTTCTGTGTTTCTTAGAAAGGAAAGTCTCTTTAACACCCTTCTACTAATTCAGAGAAAGCCATAAGAACATTATAATTTTGATTTATGCTTAAGCATTAAGAGTTGTTGCTGAACTAATTCAGACATAATGATGTGTATTTACCTTGAACTTTTTAAAATTCTAGGGAATAAGATATATCTGCTTATCTAAATATGACTTTCTATGATTATTGTTTTAATACATATAGTGATGTAATTTGGGACATTTGACCTATGTTTTAGGTAATTATAAAAAAAGTTGGGGACCTAGGTTCAGACGAAAGTGTCAACTGTAGTTTAAAATACATGACATACGAAGTTTTTATTGTTTTATATTTTAGTTACTAATGATTTAAAAAAACTGTTTAATACTATTAACTTTTTGCCACTATAGATAAAGAGAAACAAGGTTTATAGGATTGGGATTAAATATTTTATGCTACTGTCTTCTAACAATCTTCAATATATTAACAGTTCTACATATTTTTTCCTGGCCTATACTTTCAGCACGGTTTATGCAACTCTTACTTTGACTACTATGACTCATTGTACCATTAAAAAGAAAGAACCTTCATGGAAAATATATGTATCTAGTGTCTCCAAGAAGCTTTAAATTATATAAGAAATATATTTGATCTAATCCTAATTTTTAATTATTTTATTCTCTAATTGTGGAAATGAGACAAAACTTTTACTAAATTCTTGGACAGTGTTAAATGTTACAAAGCACTGCATGAGAAGACAATGCTATGAGTTCAAGTAGTCATTAGTATTATAGATGTATCAAAGGGACAAGGTTTATGCCTTTTGGGTTTGATAGCTAGGTGTCTTTGTTCACCTCACAGATGTAAAGTTGCCTTATAACCCAGAAACCACAAAAGAAAAGACATCTTTGATTAAAAATTATTTGGGGGACTAATGACTTCATTTTAGTTGTCTTTAGCAAGATATTTTATTGTTTCTGGGCTTTTTAATATACACAATGATATTTGAAATAGAGATAGCCTGTAGACTCTACATAGTATTTTGAAATCACTGTTTCGTCAACTGGCATTCCATACAATGCTTTTTAAGAAATTCTCTTTCAATGAATTTCCCATTGTTCTTATTGACACCAATCTTGATTCTCAAGGATTGAATTTTGTCATTAAGCAAAAACTGAAATGATCTTTAGTAATAGATTAACATTCACCAATCTCGTACGACTGATCTATAAGATAAGAATGCCAGCATTTTAATTAACAATGAGAAATATCACTGCTGGGGAAACCAAACCAATACTCTGAGTAGCATTATCTCTCCCTATAGGCATACAACATGGGAAAATAAGATATACTTAGATGACCATCTGGTAAACACAGAAATAAAAGAAAACAAGGCAAAAAAATGTCCATATTTCAAATGTCCAAAAGCACTGCACTAAAAACCCTAATTTTGCCATCACTCTAAAAAGAATATGCCTAAATTAATACCACGAACTCTTTGATCCATGTTATACTTCCCCTGGAAAGTTTTTGTTTTTGTTTTGTTACCGCCAAACTTCTATCAGTCATTTCTTGCATTTTGATGAGGCATTCTTTGATCAACTATGTTAACTAATTCTAGTATATCACAGTGTAGACTTACGAACCTAACCTGTAATTCTGTTTGTTCACTTTTTATATTTGTTCCCTAAAAGGTGAAAGCATAGTAAACTTGTTTTGCTATAGATTGAGTTAGTGGTACCAGAAAGTGAGATTATGCTTTTCAGGAGGAAGATTTAGAGATGATGTTTGAGATTCTGACTGAAATTAGCAACATATATTTTAAACTCTTCTGTATAGATATGGCTTGAAATTTTTAAAATAGAGAACATTGCCATTAGTAGAAATGCAATACAAAACAAAAAATGTGCAAATATATATAGAATATTGAAACTTTTTGGAATCTGGGCAGCAGAGACTTGAACTTTCAGAGTAAAAG
Organism: Heterocephalus glaber; assembly: GCF_000247695.1. The sequence goes on from NW_004624792.1 coordinate 10,776,119, forward strand.
AACTCCAACAAGTGGAGAGGATTCTTTAGGACCAGTATTCTTTTGGAGTTAATGGGAGGATTTTTTAAAAAATGTTATTGTGCGTTAAATGATAGTGTAGACAGTAGGAAAGACAATGTGGATTTTTCTACTAAGTACTAATTTTGACTACTGAGCTTTTTCATATGCACACAGTACTGTGCTATTGTTTTTTCTTAATTTTACTAGTATATGTTTGCAGTAAATAATGACTACATTCATTGTGGGAAATTGGCACAAGTACATAACACATCTCAATTTTTTCCCTTCTTCTAAACCTTTTTTTTTGCCAGCATCAGATTCATTTATTTATGTTATAAATTCTTATAAAATTGTCATACATACAGATTAACAACCAGACTAACAGGCAAAAAAACAAAGCACATAAGACTAAATTAAGATGCACTTTTAGAAACATTAACTATGCTGGATTATAATAACATTTTTCCTTTTTCCTATCATCTCTCTCTCTGTTTTTGCTTTTTTTTTTTGATATGGGAATCAAACTCATTACCTTGCACTTGTGAAGTAGGCACAATGCCACTCAGCTAAATCCCTGGCCCTCATCTCTCTTTTATATTGCACTTTATTTATATTGAGTTTCTCATATAAGAGAAACTATGTGATATTTCAGCTTGTGTATCTGATTTACTTCATTTAACATTATGGTGTGAAGGTGTATCTATTTTCCTACAAATGAGAAAAGTCTATTCTTTTTAAGCAAGAGTAATACTTCATTGTGTATAAATAGTACATTTTAAAAATTCATTCATCTGTTGATGAACATATAGGCTGCTTCCAAAATGTGTGCTGCTGTAAATATGGCTATACATACGTCACTGTGGTATGATGTCTTTAACTATTTTGGCATGATACCTAGGAGGAGAATAGCTGGACCAAATGAAATTGATGTTTTGAGTAATCTGCATACTGATTTCCATTGCGGTTGTACCAGTTCACATTCTCAGCAACAATGAAGAAAACTTGCTTTTCCCAGCATCTTCACCAGTATTTTTATTGATTGACTTCTTGAAGATGGCCATTCTTTCTGGAGTGAAATGGAATTTCAGTGATTTAACTTGCATTTCTCAAATGGGCAGGGATGGTGAGTATTTTTTCATGTATTTATTTACTGTTTGTAATTCTTCATCTGACAAGCGTCTATTCATTTCAGATGCCCATTTTATTTGCTTGAATTTAAGTTTGGGAGGGGTCTAATTATTCTGAGTTCTTTAGGTATTCTAAAATATTAGTACTTTGTCTGAGGAGTAGCAGGCAAATTTTTTTCCCATTCTGTAGGCTGTCTCTTCACTCTTGGTGATTTCCTTTGCTGTGCAAAAGTTGTGTTTTTTTTTTTAATTTCATATGATCACATTTGCTGATTCTTGGTATTAATTCTTGTGCAATGGGGTTCTGTTTAGAAAGTCTTTGCCTATACCTATGTCTTCAAGTGTTTTACCTATTTTGTCTTCCACAGATTAAATGTTTCTGTTCTAATATTTATATTTTTGATACATTTTGGCTTTAGTTTAGTGGATGGTGAGAGATACTGGTTTAAGCTCAATCTTTAGCATATGGATAGCCAGTATTCCCAGCGTCACTTGGTAAAGAGGCTATCTTTACTTCATCAAAAGTATTTGGACACTTTCTCAAAGACTAAGTAGCAGAGTAAGCCTGGAGTTGTTTTTGTGTCCTCTATTCTGTTACACTGACCCAGAAGTCTGTTTTGTTTGTCCATTCCATGCTGTTTTAATCACTGGGGCTTTTGAGTATAACTTCAGGTCTGAGATAGTGATGCCTCCACCTTTCCCTTGTTGCCCAGAATTGCTTTTACCATTTGCTTAATAGAAATATTAAAGGAGGGATATGAATGAAAATGATTGAAGAAACTTGTTCTGAGAAGGAAGATGGCATAAAATCAAAGTGACATTCTAAGAATTTCTACGTAGCAGTGAAAGTTCTATGACATAGAACAAAGTATATATAGTTGAAAACATTGCTGGCCATGGAGATAACATGAGACTTGAGATTAGATTTTTTGCACACTATTTTAATAGTTTTTTTTTATAATAGAGTGGGAATCACATAGAGCACTGATGGACTTTCTGGACCAAGATAGGAGAAAAATGATGTCAACATCATCTGATTAACAAATGTTATGAGAATGTACATTTCTGCTTTTTTTCTTTAAGTAAGTATGAGAATACTGGAGCAAAGTATCTACAGTTAAAAGGGGAAAAATCAGTTTTAAGACAATTTTTGGTTTATGCTCAAGAACTTCTAAATGAGATTTTGAATTTTGTGTGGTGTTAAGAATGTAAATAATTTTTCTTTACTTCATTACTGAGTTATTAGATTTTACAACTTAATAATTAAAATCATTAGAGGATTAAAGTGTACACTAATGAACCATTCATTGTTTTATAAATACAAATAAAAAAATAAAGTACAGCACATTCATTTGTATTTAGTTTAATAAAATATTATTGTCTAAGGTTTTTTGGCAAGGGATGCAAATGACATAAAATTATAATAGTTATATTCCATTTTGTGATTTACCTGTATATTTACATTAAACTTGATGTTCTCATATCTGAAAAATTTTAATATTCAGAATGCATAGTAACATGCAAAACGCACTGAATTTTCCTTGACTAGTTTTCATAGATGATTAGACCACCTTTTCAAAATATGGAACTAGGTTTGAATCCTGTCTGAAATAAATGAACAACTTCAATTGGATACTTAGGCCTCTTTTGTGCACATTCAATTAAATTATCCCTTTCTACAACTTTCAATTCAAATGGAAAAAGCCGTGGGGTATATTTCTGATTGTTGATAGAAATAAGTGCCTGATTCAAGTGGAACTGAATGGCTATTCTTCACATAATACTTTAAAAATTGACTTTGCAAGGTATATAGCAATTTTTGTAGCTACATCTTTGTGCAAATTTGTTATTAAACACCAATAAAAGAATTATTTGTTAAGGTCAAATGTTCTTTTAAAATGGATAATTTTTTAATTTATGGCCTTAATTCCATAATAATGCAATAATGTTACTGAGTTACTCTGTGATCATTTTATTTGTATGTTCTCTTTCTGTATGAATTTATAATTAAAGAAGAGTTTCCTCCTAAAATGGTTGTGTATTATTCTATGAGCCAAATTTCAAATAATCTAATGCTTATTATCTAAGGCACAGTTATTGTATTGCTTTGCTCAATCTGAATATATCAGGAACTTCTGTTCATTTCACTATACAAATTGACATTGATAATTAGAATCTTCAAAGCTCTATTTAAACTACTATTAGTGAGACATGGGAAGCCAAATTTTAGAGTTTACATATTTATCTTCAATAAGGTTCACTTTTTTTTTTTTTGGTACTGGGGATCGAACTTGGGACCGTGCACTTGCGAGGCAGGCACCAAAACCACTGAGCTAGATCCCGGGGCCCGAGGTTCACTGTTTAAGTAGTATTTTCCTCTCTGACTGTTTCTTTGTAGATTTTGCATCCAATCAGACTATAAATGTAATACTTTTTAAATTTGTGAATTTTATTCATATATATATATATATGTCCTACCCTCTATGAAACAGATTGTACATAATAAAAAGACAACATTATTTATACTAATTTACTCCTGATTTTATCCATTTCAAAATATTTTTATCACGGTATATTGCACATGGACTCCATGGGAAACACTGATTACATTATAGATTCAATCAGAACAATTGTTTTATGTTCCAAAATTATTGGTATAAACTAAAAATGTTGAAGGAATTATTGAGCACTTGTAGTGCTCACATATGTATCAGTTGATATTCACCACTATATGAATTTGGCATTATTTTCACATTTTAAGGAGAAGAAAGTGAATTAGCTAAGCAGATAAACTAACTTGCTTTGATAATATGAAAGCTCAAACCTAGGATCCAAGCCCATTTTTATTTAATACATCAATCCATTTCATTTTAACTCCTTTTACATTAATAATAATCAACCAATGTAGGAAGTGTATTTCCTTTTATTGTTATTATTACTTCTAAAATAAAACAATTGCTGCAGAATTTCTATAAATATCTTAGAACTACTTAAAGCTTGAAATATTAACAAGATTAGGAATAGTTTTTCAGGTTGCTTAGCAAAAAGATTACAAATGATTGTGCACAAATGGGAATTGACTAAAACAAGAACAAGGTGCTTAGAGTAGTGAAAAGCAAAATGTCACGGTTAAAGTAACCTCACTCATATTTACCTACAGGTGCCTCTAGCAGAGGGATCTGCAAGCATGGGGCTGCATACTACTTTATTTCATCCACATAGTTCTGAGGGATCTGCATATCTGAATGCTCCATGCCAGGGTATATGAACTGTGCAAATCCTTTGGGTTATTTGAACTGGCCAAATGTAGAGACTCACTTTTTGGAGGACAGATAATGAAAGAAGAATGAGCTTATTAAGTCCTGAACCAGACTACAAAAATCAAGGACTTAAAAAAAGTACTCTTAATCAAGAAAATATACAATATTTTTACAGGTGGGAAAACATTAATCCAAAATCACAAAAATTATGCTGCCATTATTAAAGGGACTTCAATTTGAAGATATTAACAAATGCACCATGAACTCTCAATAGAGGAAAGGTGTCACAGTAACCTGAACGCTGTTCTTTTCATATCTTAGGAGCCTATGACATTTTTGAAGTGGTTGTGAAATTTTACGTGTTAATGACAGTTATTGCTGACCTTCCTAAAATTGGTCTTTAAAATGACTTTGGGCTTTAATGCAGACAGAAAAAGCCATCCTTCTGGTGATCAGTTCCAAAGCCTCAAAAATTGCAATCAATCATAGGTTGGGCCTGATGGATGTGTCAGGCAATATGCATAGTTATAGGTATTTCAAGGCCCCTGACTTGGGATCTGCAATTTGACCCTATTCCTTTAACCCATATGGCTTTGAGGTAAGCCAAGGGTCAGCAAAATCGTCTCCTTCGGTGCAGATCATTTGAAACAAAAAATAAATTAAGGAGAAAAGGTTGATACAGTGCATTATCTTAATAATTAAAAATTTCAAATGCAAAATAAAATTTTATTTAATGACTCCATGTTCATTTCAATGATTGATGTTTAAGAGTTTACTATCAAGTATTTCTGGAAAAGACGTGAAATTTGATTTTGATAAGCAGTTTATTACCCTGAATTCTTCACTGTATTTATGGACAATGAGAAAAAGCAACCGAACTATTTATATTTTCAAAGATATTCATTAAGAGATGGGTTAAGACCAAATAAAATACCATAAGGAAAAGCAACAGTAAAAAATTTTTGTGGCAGCAATATTTCTGTGCTTGAAAAACCCAAAATAATTGATATGACAATCGAATTTATCTCCTGAATTACTAAGTTATTTCTTTGATCTTATGGATACCTCTGATATATTAAACCACACTTTAAAATACACAAGATATATCAATTTATTTCTTTTGCTTGATTATTTCTTTTGGTCTTTAATTTACTTTTCATGATTTCATTCAAAATTGTTTATTTTTTGCTTGATATGTATCAGACACTCTAAACAATTACATTTTAGTTACAGTTCAGTTTAGTTTACATTTTAGCACATACTAGATTTTTTATTTATATTGCTATCAAGATGGGTCAGAATATAATACTATAAACATTTTCATTACAAAAGATTCGAGTCATTCAGCCTAGACAATCCTCATTGTTATTTTAAATTCAGATATGTCAATAACTTTTACATCAGACTTAGAGAATGAGGAATAACTTTTAAAATAAGGCTCTACATGAAGAAGTAATTAGGTGTTCACTTTTGGAGAGGTTGAACTCTCAGCAGTTGTACAAATGCTTGCCTATGAAACCATCTTCATTAATGTGGTGATGAGCTGTTAAAATAGCAATGAAGACCAAATCTACAGTGCAGAGAAACTAATTGGCTTGTGGACACTTTCAGCTCTTTTGTTGTTATAGAGACAGAAATTCCTTTATAGACAGTTTGCATTTTGAATCTGATTACTGTTGAGCTATGTTCGTCTTTTCATAGCTCTCAAACACAGATTTCTGTAGCCTGGAGTTTCATGTCTCAATATTTTCCAGCAGTGTAAGTGAAATGCCTCCATGAAACTTCCTTAGTGTTTTCCAAGCGTGTATTTTCATTTAACTAAAGTTCTTCATGAGGCTCACTTACTTTTACAGACCACCTTGCCCCCAGAATATTTTAACAAAATTGTCCTTAGCAGTGCATCTTCTGCTAACACAGCCTCTCTCCTTTACCTTTCCATCATTGCAGGACCGCAGGTCATACCAACAAACCTGACAAACCATTCAAATGTTGGTCACTACTAAGAGTTCAGAGAAATAATTCAATAACATTTCTACATTGTTAATGGAGAAAAGAAGATATCTTAAATTATACCCCACTCTGATGGTGGCTAAAAGTCAGTTTGCATCATCAATATTATGTCATATATTGATAACAAGTGATAGCACCTTTGTTTCTGTATTGAAGTATTACATGATCTGGCCAAATAGTCATAAGTCCAATTGGGTACATAAGTTTTACTAATTCATTTTCTTGTGGTAAGGCTTTTAGAAACCAATGTTTTAGAAGCCAGGCTCTAACTTGTACCGACTTTTGTCTGTTTCATTTTCCAATGTCTCTGTTCAATTTAGACTTTGTGGTTGCAATTACCTTTCCATTTAGGTATCAGATAATTACTCTCTGTCACTTGGATCCCCCACCTGCAACACACTCGTAAGATGTTCCTAGTTTTGAATCACATTCTTCCTCTTCTTGGTGTCTAAGTTGATTTCAGAAGTATTTATTAACCCATGTTTTATGATATATACTATGTAATACGCTGTAAATCCAGTTATATACAGCATGATTATAGCATTTGAGAAGTATTGGTGGTTAATTATTTAAGTGCACAAAGACATAAACTAGTGATTACCCTCTTAGAGTCTCTACATTTGCATATAGGATACCTTTATTATACATTCTAGTTTAATGGATTCAGGTTTCTCTGCACTGCCAAGAAGTCTGACTTCTTGTACAAATGTTATGATCTTCCATTTAACCCTGATAATATTGTTTATTGGGTTCTCAAATTTGTTGAATATGGCCTCTGTCCAACACCTAGACGGGTTATTATGGGCTGTGTATAAGAGAATATTGAATGAAGATTAAAATAGTTAAATACCAACATCATGCTATGATTTACTATGAAATCTTGATATAGTCTCTTGTTAGCATGTTTCTTGCCACTTTTGCTTTACATTCGATGGCAATAAGCTTCCACAGTTCATTTTCCTTATTAATTATCTTCTTTGCTGATTTGATGAGCATTGAAATACATTGAAGATTACAGTAAAAGAAAGGTAAATAATTAAAAATTACAATAGAAAGAAAAGAAATAAGGATCCACTTATAGTACAATTCCTTTTGAATTTTGTTAATTAGTAAAATTCTGTATCTGTTATGATCAATTGTGGCCCACACTTCAGCCAGCCACACTTGTTACAGTATTTTAAACAAGAAGATTTTAGATGCAATAAAATGAAAGAAGCAAAGTTAAAAATAGTGGTTCTATGTAGAATTTTTCTCTATTTTTCAACTCTAATGAGGTAAATTTTAATTTCAAATATATATTGTAGTGAAAATTTGGCCATTTTAGTTAGATGTTTCTCTATTTTTTGAACTATATTTTGAAATTTCTCTTACATCTCATACTGAGGCAATGCATTATTAAAAACCTTTTACAAATCTGTGTAAGTCTTCTTTCATTAAATGACAATGTAAATGCAACACAAAAAAGAATCATAAACTATGGAAGGAAAATTATAATTTATCTTTATTGTGATACTTGAACACAAAATTTGAGTGAAAATCAACCTAGATTATGGTATTCTGTTGCCTATGGAATCGAATTTAAAGAATACCCACTCTCTCTATTTCTTTACTTACCCAGCTCCTTACTCAGGATAGAAGCCAAACCTCATAAGGCTAGCATCAAATATGTTTTCTCCTGTTAGAACCACTTTCCTTTGTTCTCTGGAGTTCACCTTTAGATAGATAAGAATATAAACAAAACAAGTTTTTACATTTATTATTGTGACATAGTGTTCACTAATTGTAAAACAATATTTCTTCCTCTAAATTATGAATAAACATATATATATATCTAATATGAATTGTAAAGTGAGTGATATACCAATTCATAAAAGTCTTTTAAAGACATACTTATATAACAATGAGTAAAATAAATTCTGTGCAATAGAACAAGGTTGAACTGGAAAGAACACATTAAAGACTGTTTCCTGGCTTTCTCCCGGTAGCAGTTTGCCAAAAATTGCAAGGAAAAATATTGTCATCTGCTAAGCTTCTATTCATAGAAAGGCTGTATAGCTGTGATTTTAAATATTTTTATACTATGAAGTTTTAGCAGTAAAAGGTATAAGATAATTAACTTTTCTTCCTGTCTTCACTTCTGGGCCACAAACTGAAACTCTATCTATATTAGTCTCCCAAAACTATAACTTTGAATCTGTAAAATTTGTAAATTTGTCATGATAATAAATTAATTACCAGGACATGGAGCTAATGAGTGCTTTTATGATTTTAAAATTGAGAGGTTAGAATTTGAAGGGCTTTTGATTTTTGCAAATTTTTTAAAATTTTGGTTTTTTATTAATTTTTGTATTTTTGCTATTTTTTATTTTAATTTTGATTTTCATTTATTTTTATAACTTCTGTTCAAGACATTGTGCTCCCTGCTTTTATTCTCACCGTTTCCCTTGTTCCTTCATTCTATCAGATGTGGTGTGTGTCCTCCGTAACTCTTCTCTCCCTGCTGCATTCTAGGTTCCCCAGAGACGAGGTCTTGCTTTGTTCAAGTGCTTCCCTTACAGACCAAATCTGGCTTCCGAAAACAAGCTCCTCTGGACTCACGTAATGAGAGTTTCCATTCTGCAAATAATACGTGAAATTGGTTGTCAAGTCTACTGTAATACTAAATGAAAAGAAGGCACATGAATGCATTTTGTCAATTTCAAAAGCTCTGGGAAGCTTAATGTGGTGACTCAGGCCTGTAATTCCATCACTCCGGGACACTGAGGCAGGAGGGTCCCAAGTTTCAGCCCCAGTCAGGAAATTTAACACTTAGAAAGACTCTGTCTTAAAATAAAATAAAATAATATTCTAAAAAGCCTGGGACTTAGCTCAAGGCAGAGGTTCTAGGTTCAATTCTCTGTACTGAAAAAAAAAAACTCTAGATATTATTTTTGGTTATCGTTGTCTTATATGTTTAATCATTTTCTACCATTAGTCACAAATATATCTTTAGTAAGATAAATCTATATTTATATTATTTATAAATAATACAAATTTTATAAATAAAAATGATAAATAATAACATTTTTATCATTTATATTATTAATTATGCCCATGAACTAAGCTAATATAAATGAAGCATCTTATACAATGTTGTGAATACCTGGTAGTTTCTTTTCATATCCTTTTCATCCTTCTACTCACCCCACTTTCTATTGAGAATTAATTTCTATTTAGAACTAATACACAACTGAAAAATTTCTTCTTTCTGATATTATGTAAAACATGAACTCACAAAGTCATTTACCCTCAAACTTCCATTATAAATTTACCTGATTCATACAGTCACATAAACATAACTGCAAATTTATTTAGCAGTACTCAGAAATACATTTTCTCTCTAATATTGTTCATTTTCCAGCATTTAATACCTCTCCATAAAAATAGCAAGAATTACCCCTATGTTTATGAATACTACAAAAATTTGACCATGTGTTTATAATGTATTCTACTACAGACTCAGTTATAAATGTTACATAATTTTCTCTTATTAATTTTAAACATTTATTTTATTCTTTTACTAAGTCAAACTCACCACCAATGAAAATATTACTGTAGCAAATACAAAGATATTTTGGTGTGCTATGATATTTTACTTTAACATTTAATAATGAAACATACTCTGCAATTTGAGTACATTTTTCATTCTGCCAAAAGCTGATTACTTTATTTCCTTACCACCATCTCAAGTAGCCTATTTGCAAATGTCATTTCAGATAAAATTAGCAAACAATTCCTGTTCCATGAGAACAAACAGACAAATAAAAAGGGCATATTCATAACTCAAGTGCAATAAAAACAATAAAAATTATATCAAAGAGAATGTATGAAAAATGATTTCATTTAAGTCTAGAAATGAGGCTTCTTATTTTCCTTCTTTTTCTAATTGATAGTATGATATTAAGAAGCTCATTCAATATTGAGATATTACACAGTATTATACATTATATATTTTGGGTTTAATTATTTGGTTAGAATCTCAGCTCTGGCCTTTATTTTTTTAATAACTTTCTTGAGTATGTTTTTTATATGTAAAATAGTAAGAATAAATCCTACCTTCTCAAGATATGCATGAGTATAAGTATTATATTTTATGCTAAATAATTTCATGATTCACTTATATATGTGATATTATTACCCTAAAACTATAGATCTGTGAAATGGTGGTATTCCAGTGAATTTTATGTTTTCCAGTATTACACTTTATAAAGCATGAAGGAAGTAATAAATAGTGTAGTGGTTAAGCATGACCTTCTACCAAAGAAAATGCACTGATATTCATGTAAACAATTGTCATTATGACTAAAAGTGGAAAAAATGAGATTTAAAACAAAGGTACATTATCTATTTTACATTTTGTAAAGTGTACTTATTATATAAATAGTTTTCTGATTAAACTGTAGGAAATTTTGAGTAATGGTTAACTAAGCAGATATCTTGAATGGTCATATTAAGCCAATTAATTTTAATTGTATTAAAATTATGATTTTATAATTGTATTAATTATATATTTAATTAATTTTACAGTTTTATTTGTATTTATTCTTTAGGTCATTTGGTTTCATAACCTTATTGGAGCTGAAGGTATGAACAGCATATGTCATTTTTTTTCTCTTTGAAACAGTCTCTCATGTCATCTAAAGTAAACTTGAACTTGCCATCCTACTACTGGCTCAGCCTCCTGAGCACTGGGACTGTAGGTGTAATCCACACCTGGCTTACCATACCAGGTGAAAACCATGCCTGGCTTTTATGCCAACTTTTATATATCATAATTTTAAAAACATTTTAATTTAAATATTTTCAAGTCTAAAATGAGTTTTTTTGCATGATTTTTTTTTCTAATTTTGAGGGAACTATAGAATATTACAGAAAACATAGCCAAAATTTCAGTTGTGTAGTTCTGTCCTTAATTCATCTTTGAGTATCAAATCAGAGCTGTTGTTTTGCAGCTCATGAGTGATATTCTTTATTATCTGCTTTTTTGGTTGATATATATCCATAAATTCACCTATTCTTTGGGCAAACAAGCATCTATTATTCAGACTTAGTTATTATTAGAGACTCAGTTAAAGAATTTCCTCTCCCAAACAGTTGCTTTCTACTTGGTGAAAAGAAAGAATACTCAACAATGACACTTCAAGAGGAAAGGAATAATGCCAACAATTGACACAGGGTCCTGTGGGAGCCTCATTCTACACATTTATTTCTCTAGATTGTGCTTTTGCTGGTAAATGAGCTATAATTTATAATTTCATAAGATTGTATCTCTAAATTACCAGTATGCAACTAAATTGTCATTTATTTTAATCCTTCTTTCAGGCAAATTAGCATAAGTCTAAGGTGCTGTAAATATTCTAAAACATGTTTTCAAGATATATAGAAAGATAGATAATTCTAATATAATTATCAGGCAGTATTATCATTAAATATCAACTCACCGAATATCTGGATATTTATCTTCCAAATCATTATCTGTAAAAGGATAAAGCTTGAAGGAAGCAGGATTGAGGAGGTCTTCTTCTGTAATAAGTGTGCATGTGCATTCATATCACCTTTATATTGCCTAGTTGGAGCTGTGCTATCTTTGCCATAGCACTTGACACTCCTAATCAACCAGAAGATGTGTCCAATGGATAAGGATTGACTTGATGCTCATGGGGATTTTACATTTCTGATGGTCACTGAACATCAATAGACTTGTCAGCCACAGAAGCGAACATCAAGACTACAGAGAGGCTTGGTTATGCTTTTGTGATTTTGAGGTTTATCTTAAACAAAAAAGTTGCATTTTATGCTCCAAAAAGAGCAAAACAGATATTCAAATTTTAATACACATGAGTTTCATTTAAACTGCTACTTGTTGTGATGGACCTCAGTGTAACTGGCTCACTGGATGAAACTGCCCACTACATTTTGTCTATGACGCATTCAGAAATATACTCCAGAAGGCTGTTTTTACTGCTAATGGCTCACATGCTAATGTGCTAATGACTTCTGCTCTCTGAAGTTGAGCTGCATGGGTGTGGAGTGTTAGTTACATTTGTACCTAAATTGGTTTATTCCTGCCTATTGTTGTGATTATTGCATTTAGATAATTAAGTCTTATTTAAACCAAAGAAAAGGAGAAAAAGTGTTTCTATTTAAAAGGCTAAAGCCTTTGGAAGTTCTGAATAAATCATTGAACTGATTTTTAAATTGTTTAACTACTCGTGTCATACAAATACGAAGGATATGTTGCACACACACAATGATCAAAAGAAGCTTAACTTGAAATTTTGTTGATGAATTAAGGATATATTCTAAAGAGAGGAATCAGAACCCTAAACAGCAGCAATGTCACAAAGAAACAGGCCTTGTCTTAGATAAAATGGTGATGTTTTGTTTAATAAATACAAAGATAAATATTTTGAATAGAAATAAAACATTTTGGATTTCTTTGGAGTTTTAATGATTCCTAGATTTAACAGCACTTTACTAAATAATCAATTATTAATCCAAAATATTGTGGATAATGGTCACTATTGTAAACAAAAGGGTGGAAATATGATAGAAAAAAAAGAGAAACTCCAGGGGAATGTTACAGCTATATCAAATAAAACCAAATGCTAATTTGATACAATACAATTTAATAAATTTAATAAAACTATAGAAATGAAAAATAAAAATGGTCTCAGCAACATGAGCTCAACTGCAAACTTACTAAAGTGGAGAGTGATATTGTGTAATTATTTGCCCCAGCCCTCCAAATTTCTGCAAAGCAAATTATTAGAGATCTGTAGCTTCCTAGAAATTGAGTTACAGGAATCATGTTATTGATAATACCATATCTAATGATTTTATTTCTTACTTGACTTATCAGTGAACATTTTAGACTCATATCATAAAACATACATATATATGCATAACATATATATGCAGTTTATGTACATTTTTTCAATTTATTAGAACAGAATTAGCCTTTTGTTTTCTAATTATATTTAATATTTAAATATAAAATAAGCTTATTCAAAAGCTTATGGGATGACCCCAAAATTATCATTTGAAATGAAATTCACAATACCTTGCAAAAACATAACAAGTAAATTTAATGAAATAACATTGAGTTTTAGAATATCATTTATAAAACTACTACTAAATAAATACTAAAGTATAGAAAATGGGAGTTAAGTTAAATGATGAGCTATTAATTAGAAATCATAAAAAAATCACAAAATATTAAAATTAATGTACAAAGAAACTTATTTTCTAATTAAAATAAGGTCAGTCTACTCTCCTAGAAGTCAGTTGAGTAAAACACAAAAAAGGCACATTTCTTATATCTCTATAGTTCAACAAATTCACATGTGGACAAATAAATTTTTGGTTTTGTATTTAGAAGCAATGAAATAAAGACCAAATTATGGTTCTTAATTTCTACATATTGGACTCTGAGTATTATACCATGGTTTACTACTGCTTGATGATTTTTCTCCTGTTCATGTAAAGATAACTGCTTTTCTGAGGATTTTTCTCTTCATTTTAACTGACACATACAACAGAAAAAGTTCTAAATACTAATTTTGATGATGTTGTACATATATATATATATGCTTAATGATTAAATCAGTCAGATTAAACATACTTGTCACTTTAATCATCTCTCCTTTGAGTTGAATGCTGTTGCCAGAGTGGGGAAACAGGAGAGATTGGTGAGAGAAGAGATCGACCAATTGATACTTAGTTATAGTTAGATAGGAGTCAGGAGCATGGGCGTACAATTGAACAGTAAGGGGAAACAGGTAACATTATGTACTATGCATCTCAAAAAGCTAGAAGAAAGAATATGAATGGTTATTTATTAACAAACTAAGAATTTTCCAAAAGGTAAAAGAAAAGGAAATTAATGGTCAAATAAATGCACATCATTTCTCTTAATTTGTTGTTATTTTCTGCATCTTACAACCATTATAGAAATAATTGATGGCTCTACTTAGTTCTAGTTATATATATTCTAATACATTTTAAAAATATGGCATAATACCAAGAAATCAATGATAAGAAATGTACAATTCTGTGTTTTCTCACAAGACACACCCATGCAGTATGCTGGTCAAAGGAATGACATTCCTATAATTCATGATGGTTTCTGCTTCTTTGAAGTTTCTTCCCTTTCAGAAGCAAATATTCTGTTTATTTATAATACCAATGTTTAATTTTGTCAGTTTTAATTATATATAAATGGAAGCATGCCATTTACAACTCTTATGCCTAGATTCCCCTGCTTATTGTTTGAGATGGACACATTACCCTGGGTAGTGGTACATCATTAATTCTCATTGCTGTACAGTATTTTATTGTATTGTTGGGACATATTTTCTTGATTCCACTTTTTGCCTCTATAAGTATTAATAAGTGTATTTGGGGAGCAATTTAAGTGGTATATATAATGAATGTTATAACTGGCATACTAACTTGCTTAGTAAATGGATATGAAATATTTGATTGTAAAACATGTATCTCAGGGTTCTCTGCATTATTCATAGTAATATATAAAGAAAAAATAATTTTTGCAATTGATTAGATACAAAATTATTATTGATTAATACAATACTGTTATTAGCATGGAAAGCAATGTTTGAAAGAAATCAGAATACATCCAGCAACTTGTTTATATTTATTAAGAAAGTCTCAGATTTGTCTAATGCCCTTTACCATGAAAACTTACTTAGGGTGTTACATCTACATCTATGCCAAATATTCCTTGCCTAATATGGAATGTTGATCAGAATATATGTTTTTTCTTTATAAATGAAATAATATGATATTTCTGTGGATTTTCATTGTTTTATGGCATTTTTGAATGTCTGACTTAAGTAAGTACCAAAAATTAATCTAAAAGTAACCATCATGGAGGTCAGAAATAAAAAAGGAAGCAATATAATATGAAATTATTTCACAGTAATCCTCACTCTGGTTGAAATTCAGAAAATGAATTTTCATAACAAGCAAAGTAGATGTTGATGGAACTGAACATTCTAGATGTACATACATCTAGAAATAATAAAGAAATAGAACTGGTCATAATAATTTCCAGACTCAAAATACAGGGCAAACAAGGTTATCTTGTGCAACTGGTTATGAATCTGGACCATCCCACTTCACAAGGAGATTGAGTAAAATTATAAAAGATATACTAAAAGTATGTTTCTTTTATTTAAAAAATGAGCTTTCACTATAGAATAAAGGTTTCCTTCTGTATTTCTTCCTCTTAAGCTTGTTAACTTTCACTGTATTTTTTTAAGTTATGAAAAGATTATTATTTAGATTAAGTAATGTAGGATAAAAAATAAAACAGGCTTAGTTATTTTTTTTAAATGTGTGAGCTTGTTCAAGAAATTATCACTTGATATAATGTTATTTACTTATCTCCAATACAACTCCACGAAAAGTGAAATGTAATTCTTTTATAGATGTAATGAAGCGAAACACAAACTGGAGTAAAAATAAATTATATTTTCTTTGATGAGTTACTTCATAATCAACTTGAAGAAGTAGGATTTTGTTTCAGAAAGATACTTTTGTTAAGAAATTCAAATCACACATACACGCACATGCACACATTCACACTCACTAATCAATCCATCACTTATCCTGAGAGTTGATTTCTGCTAACTTCACGGGACCAGCACTCCATTCATTGAATTAAACAGTAGATTGTAGTAAACTGCTCACTACCTGAAAGTTGTTAGGGAGCACAAGAAAATAGAAAAAGAAATATTTTGCTTATACTTCAAGACTAAAATATTATTATTGGGAGAACAGTTACATAATTAAGTATTTACAGATCAGTTTCTAGTGATGCAGTACAGTAACAGGACAACGAACAAAGTCTTTAGAAGTACTAAAGACAAACACATTAGAAAGCTTTTTCTACAGGAAGTATCCCATAACAGAGTTTACCTAGCACAAACAATCAACAAGTGGGATCTTTCCTTACTAAAAAGCTTCTGTACAGCAAGAGAAACCACCAACAGTGTGAAGAGACAACCTACAATGTGGGAAAAATTTTTCACCAGTGGTCCTTCAGACAAAGGTCTACTTACCTAGAATCTATAAAGAACTTAAAAAAAGTCAGACCTCCCAAATTTAAAGAACCAACACAAAAATGGGCATCTGAAATAGACATTTCTCAGACAAAGAAGTAGAAAGAGCAAATAAACATGAAAAAATATTCATCATCACTGGTTATTAGAGAGATTCAAATGAAAACAACGCTGAGATTCCACCTCACCCCAGAAAGAATGGCTGCTATCAAGAAATAAACCAATAACAAGTGCTGGCGGGGCTGTGGGGAAAGAATAACACTATTCCACTGCTGGTGGGAATGTAGGCTGGTGCAACCACTATGGAAATCAGTATGGAGATACCTCAAAGGACTAGAACTCAAAGTCTCATTTGACCCAGCTATTCCCCTGCTGGGTGTCTTCCCCAAAGAATTCAAAGAATCATACCACAGTGATATATGTGCACCCATGTTCATAGCAGCACAGTTTGTAATAGCTAAAACTTGGAAACAGCCCAAATGCCTATCAACCGGAGACTGGATAAAGAAAATGTGGTTTTTTTAATAAAATGGAGTACTACTCAGCCATAAAAATGAGAAATTAGAGACATTTATAGTCAAATATCTGGACATTGAGGTATTACTCAAGTGAAATAAATAGGACACACATATGTAAATACTGAATAGTTTCTCTAGTGTGAGAAACTGAAAGTGTAAATAAGGACTAAAAGGTACAATAGTTAATGTGAAATAGGAAGAAAAGGAGCAAAGGGGAAGGGGAAGTGGGAGAGGTAGGGGAAAGGAAAAGGGAATGGAATTAATATGAGAATATGAAAAAATGGAAAGAAAGTCTTTGTAAATAGGGAGGGATGGAGAGGTTGAAGGGAGGGCAAGGTAAGGGGGAAAATAAGAAGCAAGAAATTATGTAAAGATGCAAATTTCCAGTGATGAATGTCATTATATTGTATACCTAAAATGTACCAATAAAATAAATTTAAAATAAATACCATGGTAATTAAAACACACCCACTGGACTATGGCAGCCATGTACTATGAGTTTACCTCAGGAGCAGTACAGAAGTTACAAGCAAGTGATTTGATTTTAGAAAGACCTGGGTCATTAACCCCATTCTACCACTTATTCCTTATAAACTATGTACTTACTACAAACAAATAAATCTCTTGTTTTCTGTTATCTATTGCATGCTTATAATTTGGGTCACCTAAAATAAAGATTACAGAGAACTTAGAAAATAGTAGCTACTGACTATATGCCAACCATCCTTCTAAGCTTTTTACATAGTTCATTTATAAAATAAATTCAATATATCTAAAAATAAAAATTTACTTAGTCCCCTACTACAAAACAAGAAACATAAGTAGAGTGGCATAAAATAGATTCTGGATGTGAACAAAGAGAGCCCAAAACTAGAGTCTACTTTTTAATCAGTTCACACAGCCCCACCCCTGTAGGACCAACTATGCATCAATGCTGCTGCCATGCTGATGCTGCTGTTGCTTGTGCTGCTGGTGATAAATCAGTAGGGATGGTTAGGTGAAAGAAATTGAGTAGGAAAAATATGCCGTAGTGTATTCAAGAAGATGGGAGCCTAGGAACAGGAGGATCACATGACCAAGGTAGAGTAAGAGGTGTAGCTCAGCATAGTTTGCGCTTGCACAGCAGGCAACGAAACCACTGAGCTAAATCCCCAAACCCCGCTCAGCATAGTTTTAGAGGAGACATGTGTCCTACAGGCTTCTATATATGACTAAAAGCATACAGATTTACTGTAAGAGACAGATAATTTAAAGAAAGGAAATATGTGGTCATATTAGCATTATTAAAAGATGACTACAAATGCTTGTAAAGGATATATTTAAGACAAAAAAATAATAGAATAATCTTTCTTGTGAAGGAATGGTTGTACTCTTCTAGGAAAGAAAGAAATAATGAATAAACTAGTTCATAACCAGTAAGGTATGGATAAATGGAAAAATATATGTTTAAAATGTTTGAGTGGAAATTGGCATGGCTTGGTGGAGTAATAATGACACTAGACTGACTTTATAATAATAGAGTTTGTAAGTTCTTACTGAAATCTAATTGTGTCTTAAATCCACCAAATGTTAGTTGCATCTATTTACCCACAATAAAGATGATGATGAAAATGATGACAATGATGGTAATAATTTACATAAATGGGTTTTTTTTTCTGGCTCAATAGATGCTAACATGTAATTACTGTCAAGAACATTGGGGAATATCATGGATAGACATATTTTGAAAATGTTTGCAAAATAATGGTGTATTTCCTTCAAAATATCTTGAATTCTTTAATGTACTAGAGAAAGTGTATCTTTCTGCAGTATTTTCCAAGAATCTATGATCTCAAATACAATTAATTGTATGGCACATGGCATCAGTGTGTATTTGTGGGGTTTTTTGAGCAATTTATAAAATATCCTTAAGGAAAAGGTAAATAAATGCTCATTAGAAGCATAATCTCATTAAATAATTTGTTTTTATTTGTTTATTTTAAGATAACTTTTCTCAATTTCTTTATATTAATCACTTTTTATTCATTTCCTAAATCAAATGTAATCTTCTCAGGTAGAAGTATATTTTAAACATTCTATATAATGTGGCCCAAAAAATCTTTCCTTTCTATATATTTTCACTGTATATATTTCCTTCCGAACGTTTCATTAGTTTTTCTGTATATTAATTTGCATGTTTATTATCTCTTTCTACCACACAGACTGTAAGATTAACTTCTTTCTTTTTTGCTGTAATATTCCCAAAACCCAAACAATGAGAAGAATCCAATAGAAACTGTACCTAGTTATATATTATTAAAATTAATAATTGTTGCAGTTTCTTTACTGCCAAAAATGCAGACAGAAGGAAAAAGTAATTTTATTCAATGCAATATTTCCCCACTTACCTTAATAGTGTTCTATAATGTTAATTTTTTTAAAAGCCATAGTAGGGCCACGGATTTAGCTCAGTGGTTTTGTCGCCTGTTGACCAAGCTCAAGGACCCGAGTTTGATCCCCGGTACCAAAAACAACAACAACAACAACAAAAAAAACAAATAAAAAGCCATAGTCTTATTTATTTTCCCTCTTTGCTGAGACAAAATATCCAACACCTGAAGTTAAAGTAGGAAAGGTTTTATTGACTCAGTTTGTAGAGGTTTCAGTTCATAATTGGCTTTGTCCAAGGCAGGGTGGCATGGCAGAGGGGCATGGCAGAGCAGAAACAGTTCATGGCAGGAAGAAGACAGCCAAAACAGCAAGAAAGCAATCACATTAGCCCTCTTTCTGTCCCTTATATTTTATTTAGGCTACCCACCCTTAGGGCAGGTAGTACTCACACCCAGGACAGAGCACTCTTTTTTCTTTGTTTGTTTTGGTACCGGAAATAGAACTGGGGTCCTTGTGCTTGCTCAGCAGGTGGTGAAACCACTGAGCTAAACCCCTGGTGGATAGAGCACTGTTAATCCTACCCAGAAGTATGTGAAACCAATCAGTGGACTCATTTAGTAATCCCATACCTTTAATCCCAGCATCACACACTCTAGATTCAGCCATCTCTGAACAAGCCCCATCTCTGACCTCATGAGGCTTTGAGGGGACATCTAGACACATGTCACAACATGCATTTTTTAAAAATCACATTTTAGCTGGGTATGATGATACACATATGCAGTCCAGCTACTCAGGAGTTTTAGGCAGGAAGATCCCAAGTTTGAGGCCCAATTGGGCAATTTAGTAAAACTCTATCTCAAAATAACATATAAAAAGGGGCCGGGAATGTATCTTAGTGGTCAATTAGTTTCCTAGCATGAGCAAAGTTGAGTGTAATCCCCCAGAAGCAGGAAAAAAGTATCAAATTTTAGGATAATTTTAACAAAATCACTTTTTAAAATAATGCTGAAAATTTCTAAGAGTATTCCTCGAACAGCAAAATGTAACTTAAAAATATCTTGTGAATATTGACCTAATCGATAGTAAGAATTTATTTTAACATGAGCAACAAGAACACATTCTTATGCTGTGATTTTCAGTATCTAAGGCCTTTAAGGTTTCTTTGCCATAAGAAGAATACAAATCAACTGCATTTTTATGACATAAAGGTGCCCATGTTTCTCTTCTGAAGTTTTAAAAGGTGTTTGCAATTTGAAAACATTGACAACAAACAATTACAATGTGAAACACCTCTGAGTCGCCTGCTTTTCATGCTGTCATATTCTCAGAGCATTGTAGCACAGATAAAACTCTCAATCAACTTTTAGAAACATATGCAGTAGCACCTAAACCAAAAACTGGAGATGTTTCAGAATGGCATTTCACACTACAGTTTCTCTTGGCTTTAAGGTTCACCTGGTTGCTAATTTTAAGGAAAATAAAATTGAACAAATCCATTAGAAAATAAAAATGATTCAAAAGTAGTGCTCATCTTGAAATCATGGTATTCTTTTTGCAAAAATTTTCTCTACTTTTAGTGAAAAAGCTGCAAGATGTTATTGTCAGAAGTCTTAGTAATGTTCAAACATCTGAATTCTGGTCCCAGAATTCAAATATTTATATGAACTGGGAAAGTCATGGAGACTTTGACTGTGTCTCAATGTGCTCACATATAATTTAGAATAATAGATGATTTCTTATTCATTGTAGACATTCGTGACTCTAAGAGGTGAATGATGATCAATCATTGCTAATGCTTATCCACTCAAAATACTTTCATACAAATTGCTCTTTTCAAGGCATTTTGTTTTTCAATGTAAAAGATGACAAAAAGCACTCATGAGTTCATTTTTACCTTCGTTGAAGCTTATTCTTGCTATGGGATAGGCTCTGCATTAAACAGTCAAGATACAATGTGAGACCCCACTATTTAATAGTTTCAAACCCTATGAGAATATCTATTTTCTTTGTGTATCTCTTTTCTTCTTTTCTTTTACTGATATCTCATTCATTATCTTTCCATTATTGTATCTAATTTTCCTTAGTAACAGTATAGAGAAATGACTGGCATTCAGAAGCAAAAAAGAGTTAATTCATATTTAGGGCAACATTGGTTGTGGGGAAGCAGAGTTCAAAAATAGCTTCACAGAAAATGTGGCATTGTACCTGGTTTCTAAAAGTTATTTAAATGATTATCTATTCTAATAGTCTGATTTGTCAATATCTGCTACAGGTATTAACAAAATAACCATTTAAAGAAGTAGCTATATATGGGCTCAGCTGACTTTGAAATTACCTTTTCAATTTTTTTGCATTATTATAGCAAAGAATAGAAAGTTCTAAACAGTTAAAAGCTCAGATTTACTGCCTGGCACATATAAGTGGATAGTTGAAACTATTTTAACATAGAAAAATGTGAACCATTAATACAGATCACTAATGATTATAATTCATCATCCTCCATTTCTAATTTCTTTCTTCTTTGAGGGAAGGATATATTCCACTTATAAAAAAAATAAATGGACAACATGTATTCTTGTGTTCTCCCTATTTTCGGATTTATTCGAGCCAGAAAAAAAGGAGAAAGAGAATGGAGAAAAAAGAGAGAAAAATAAAAAGAAAGGAAAAGGAAAGAAAAGAAAAGGGGTGAAAGGGAGGGAAGGGCAAGGAAAGATGAAAGGAAGAGGAAAGAAGGATGACTTACTAGGGAACATAGTTCTGTACAAGCCTAAAGCAACATTAAAATTCCTCTCTCCTAGCAAATAAATGTATACATATTTTGAAGAAAAACTGATTATATGAAGAATAGTGGTGTAGAATTTCTACATTGTGAAAGTGTGAAGTAATTTATGGGCTGACCTAAATATATCTGTATTCATGAATTCTTGCCTTCTTGATTTTCTGATTATGTCATTTGTTGTGGTTGTTTACTTGATGTTTTAGTGTCGCAAAATAATGTTTCATTGTGAAACCTAAATATGTCATACTATGTGAAAGAGTGTGTCAAGTAAGATCAAGTCATAAACTCTGGGAAAATGGACTAACTTACCTTCATCATTAGTTTCCAGATGGATTTTTCATAAAACATATTTATGTTTAACCTCTTCCTGCAAACACTACTTTTTTGTACAAAGGCCTTTGGAATGCTGACATTATTCTTACTTCACTATCCAACATTTTTTCATTTAAAAGAAATAGTTTGGCATTGTAAAAAGATCACTGCTTAATTTTAAATACTACCTCTGTCATTTATTTGCTGTGTCACTTGCCAAGATGTGCTGGCAAGGGTATGAATGTGGAAGGTAATTATATAAGCCAAGTCCACATCTTAACTTCAGTGATGCTTCCAAGACTTTGCAGAATTGCCTGGAATTTCAGGCTCCAGGATGGAGTTTGCTTTTATATTATAAATAGCATATAATTCTTTACTTATTTCAAAATTCCTAGTAGATACTCTGAAAGCTTCTTTTTCTAACTA
Source organism: Heterocephalus glaber (assembly GCF_000247695.1). Next base: position 10,799,048 of record NW_004624792.1, read on the forward strand.
GAACATAAATAAGAGGCAGAATACTCCCAGCCCAATGATGCCCATCTTCTATTCCCTGGAAATAATGAATATCTCATGTTATATGAAAGTTACACTTTTGACATTAATAATGGTTTATAGACCTTAACATAGTAGGGTTTTCTGGATTGTCCTTGTACTGGACCATAGTCTAACCATAAGAAGCCTTAAAACTACACCACTTCCTGTGGCTGTAATGACAGTGATGTATTGAAAGAAACAGGCGACAGTGGTGCAGAAGAAGGGAATTAACTCAGGTTTCAAGCAGGATTTGATGTGCCATTCTTGGCTGCACTAATTCATATGTAAGGACCCCAGACAGGTCCCTAGGAAATAAAGGCAGCACTTGGAAAATATGGACCTCAATCTTAGACAGTGAGAAAGTTCACTCTTCCAGCAACCTGAATGAGGTTAGCAAAATAGTTTTCCTCTATGGCCTCTAGATAAGAACTCAGTTGGATGGCTCCTTGATATCAGCAGAGAAAACAGTTAAACTTTTCCAATATTTGTGAAATTATAAATTATGCTATATTGAGTTGCTAAGTTTCTGATAATTTATTATGGTGACCATTAGAGACTATAATAATGCATGAGGCCAATTTTCCAGCAGATGGAAATAAGGTATCTTAAGAAAATCTGGGTATCTTTTTCCTTTAAATTTTTCTGATTCATTATGGATTTGCATTTCAGACAAACAACGAATAGTTTCTGAACTTTTATTTTATTTTAATTGACTCCCAGCTGTACATTTACGTGGAGTGCAATTCATATTTTCTTACATGTATGTGTTGTGCATTGAGCAATTCCATCACTTCAAAGTTTATCTTTTTGTTATGGTGAGAATAGTCAGAATTATCTCTTCTAGCTATTTTGAAATATAGACTGGCAATGTTAGCAGTTAGGGAGGCTGAGTGGAAGGATAACCAGTTCGAGTTATGCCTGTGTAACTTAGTGAAACCTTGATGCATTAAAATATTAAATTAAATTAAAAGGGCTGGGTATACAAATGAGAGTTCCTGGGTTTGATTCTCATCACAAAAAAAGAAAAAGAAAGAAATATGGGCTTCAATATTATTAACTGTGGGTCCTGAACAAGGCCACTGGACTCATCACTGTACTGGGTAACAGAACATATCTTTCACATTTACCAAATTTCCTGGTTCACATCCTTTTTCCAATTCCAACTTTATTAAAGATAGGTTTGGTCATAAATTTTATCTCTTCATGAAGAATAAATTCTGAACCTCATAATTGAGATACGTGAGCATTCACAAAGTTTTCTAAGAGTACGAGAAAGCGTTCCAAAAAAACATGGGAAGGTGGTATCAAACTTCTCATGGAACGGTAGCACCATTTTTATGAAAGCAGAGGCAATACTTTTTGACTAATGAATTCAGACCTCTCTTTCTGTTGGGTTATTCAGAACTTCAAAGCAACTGGTAGCCTTCATAAGCCTGTCTTAACAAAACAAAGGTTCCCAGTGTTCTTGTTGATTGTTTCACTTACTTTTGAGAAAGCTTATGATATCATGCCTCAAGTCCAGTGTTGGAGGATACAAACATCAGAGCGTAGCACACTGAGCTTTGGCCATCAGCTGTGTTCACTGGAGGCATTATACCAGTAGATTCTGATCCCAAGCCAAGAAAAATGAATAATCAACTGTGTAGTTGGGGTCATGTCAGAGAGCAACGGAGAGGTAAAACATTGTGAGTTTCAGATCATGCTTCAAAAAGTTATGCTATGCCACTGCCATCCTGGAGATGCCAGAAAGGTGGCAGAGGGATGGATGAAGAAAGGTATGATTATGGAGAATACAAATAATGGTAGGATGAAGAGATCCAAGTGTGGGTAGGAAAAAGTGTCGATGAACATCAATTTCTAGATTAGTCATATGAATAACAGAGAATTTTCTTTGAAATTATTGACCTTGAAGTGAAATCTCAAACTGACAAAACAGTGCAAGTTTGATGCATTGAAAGAATAGTATAAAGTTAATTAATCATAAGTGCAGATTGAGTATTAGGGTAGGGAGTAAAATATCAGGCTAAATATAAATACTCAATGGGCCAATTTACTCGTGTGAACGTGGCCCTATATCAGTGGTTAGAGTTACAGTTTAATCAGTCATGAGTTTCATTTTTAGAATGTTCCCTTAGAGATGATAACATTATTTCTTAAACTTTGATGTTCTTGAGAATCAACCTGGAATATCTTAAAATAATGACTTTTATTCAGCATAACAGTGTAGGTCCTAAAAATCTTCAAATCAAGCAAGGAGCCAGAAGATATCCATGCTGAAGATTTGGCAAGCACACTCTGACTAACAGAGTGTGTACAGTACACTATAAGAAGCTAATGCTGGGAAACTGTCAGTATTTATTTTAATTTTTTTCTTAAATTCTTTTATTGCTACATTTTAGGTATACAATATGTTTACATTTATCATTGGGTGCTTGTACCTGTACATGATGTATCTTAGTTCTTATTTTTTCCTCATTACCTGTGCATCCTTCACCCTCTCCACTCTTCCCTTTTTACATAGACTTCGTTTCCATTTTTTTTTTCTCGTAATTTTTCCTTTCAATTCTTTCCTTTCTCCATCTCCTCCCACCACCCCTACCCCTTTGGACCTTTTCCAATTTCAAAGTATCCGTTATTAGTTATTAAACCTTTTAATCCTTATTTACACTCCCAGTATCTCACACTAGAGAAACTATTAGGTATTTACACATGTGTGTCCTATTTATTTCACTTAAGAGTATGGCCTCAATATGCATCCATTTAGATGTAAATTACTCTAGTTTCTCATTCTTTATGGCAGAATAGTACTCCATTTTATAAAAAAAACCCACATCTTTATCCAGTTTCCAGTTGATGGGCACTTGGGCTGCTTCCAAGTTTTAGCTATTACAAACTGTGCTGCTATGAACGTGGGTGCACATATATCTTTGTGGTATGATTCTTTTAATTATTTTGGGAAAATACCCAGCAGGAGAATAGCTGGGTCAAATGGGTCCTCCAGCCCTAGTTCTTTGAGGTGTCTCCACCCTGATTTCCATAGTGGTCACACTAGTCTGCACTCCCACCAACAGTGGAGAAGGGTTCTTTTCTCTCCACACCTCCGCCAGCATTTGTTATTGGTTGATTTCTTAATAGCAGCCACTCTTTCTGGGGTGAGGTGGAATCTCATTGTTGTTTTCATCTGCATCTCTTGAATGACCAGTGATGCTGAACATTTTTTCATGTTTCTTTGCTGCTTTTACTTCTTTGTTTGAGAAATGTCTGTTCATTTCAGATGCCCATTTTTGAATTGGGTCTTTGAATTTCAGGGGGGTCTGATTTTTTTCAGTTCTTTATATATTTTAGATAGTAGCTCTTTGTCTGAGTTACAGCTGCTAAAAATTTTTTCCCACATTGTAGGTTTTCTCTTAGCTCTGTTGGTGGTTTCTCTTGCAGTGCAGAATCTTTTTAATAGGATGAAATCCCTATTGTTGATTCTTTTGATTCCTTCTGCTAGTTTCCGTGCTATTGAGGTTTTGTTCATAAAGTCTTTTCCTATGCCAATATCTTCAAGAGTTCTACCTAACTTATCTTCTGGCAAGTTTAGTGTTCAACTGACAGAATTTAAAGTGTCTATAGTTGTCAAGGACAAAATGCTTACTGTAAACTAAAGGAAAATGAAAGCAGAGAGAAAGAATGGAAACCAGTCATAATAAAGAGCAGCTAGACTATTCAGCCTATAGTAACTGCTCAGTCACCTTCTCTTTTTTCAGTAAGAATAAAACTCATGGCCACTTGTTAAAAATTCTCTCTGCCTCTTCAGGTAGAGACATTTCCAATACATTAGATAGCTGTTCATTTTTTCTATAATGAGTTCCTCTCTGCAGTTGTTCTCAAATTAGGATAAAATTCTCACTTAGAAACTAATACATCTTTAATTTATTCCTTTTAAACACTTGCTAATGTTTTAACTAGGAGACTTGTCTCAGTTTTGGACTGTCTGCTGGGTGTAGCAGCAATAGAAATACTGTCACGTGTGAATATTTGATACTGAGATACTGATACTTCTGAAAAAGGATACCTGAAATTCAGCACATATTCACTACATAAATATGCTGTAAACAGCTGCTCTGTTTGTAGACTTGTTAGAAAACGTGACCATGGCAGATCTAAGGTCAATGGGTACAGAGATCCCCAGGCAGGATTCTAAGGATCCACTGCTTCCAATACCATTTTTACTGAGAATTTGATTCCATATATGTTGTGCTACACCCCATGGGGCTCCTCTGAATTTCTTATGGTGATCTATATCTAATCCTTCTGCCACTTAGGTAGATATGAGAATAAAATTTTTCACCATATAAGATCACTTAACTAACCTTTCTGAAGAACCATGTCAATCTTTCAATAAAACAAATGAAAAATGATCACCAACATATGGATATGGGAATAGGCATCCCAGGTATAGCAAAGGTGCTTTTTTAAATCAATAACTTAAGAATATCTACTTCTATTCATTAAACAGATGTGATGTACATGTTGCTAACTCTGAGATAACCAAGTCAATCACTTTTCCTCTAAAACTATGAAATAAAACATGGAAACAACTTCAAACTCACTTTTTCTGTTTCATTTAATAGACTACTGGAAATGGCATAACATCTATCTTCATTTCACAACATTTGCATTTGGATTATATAGAATCTGAGTAAGCCATTAAGATTTAACTCATTACCATTTCTTGCAGGTGCTGTGCAATTCTCAAACACATGCTTAATTTTTGGTGCACCACATTTCCTAACTGTCCTTCTTATTAGAAGGCAAGTGAGCCAGAAAGAAGGCTTGAGGTTGATTTCAAATGCACTCAGCCCATAGGTAATTAGCCTGCCTCTCTCTCTCTCTCTCTCTCTCTCTCTCTCTCTCTCTCTCTCTCTCCCTCTCATTCTCCAACTCTCTCTCCTCCTGCCTTCCTCTCATCTCTCATTCTTTTTGCAACTTTTACTGCTCATTTTCTATCACTTTCTCTGTTTTATCTCTATCATTTCTCCTCTTTCTTTCCATCAGGTTTCCAAAGAATGAACAAAGGATGTAGATTCCAAGCCAGCTAATAAAGACATACAAGCATAGTTGATAAAATTGCCTGTGATTTCTTCATAGTTTTTACTCCAAAAGCAACATGAAAGTGGAAATTGCATGATTAAAATAATTAGATATAAAAATAGACAAACACTTGGATATGTATTAGGAAAATACTGATTATTTTTTTGGAAATTTCTTGGCTTTCTTTAGTTAAAATACCTCAGTGCTCAATAAAGTTAGACTTAGCATTTACATTTTCAACTCATACTTCTTCTTATGACCTTCAACTACTTTGCATAGCAAGACCTGGGATATATCAAAAACTTCCTGCCGTCTCTAAGTAGAATGTAAGATGGCTATTAGAAACTCAGGTCTTAGTCCATTTAAGGATTTAATGATGTGTCAGAAACTTAAAGTGACTTACATTTGCAGGAGGAAATGTATTCCAGGTGAAATCTGTGAACAGGCTGGGTAGGGAAGCAGTCAGGGCTTTTGTCTCCTCCTTCTCCCTTCCTCCATGGGCAGACACCGAAGCCCCTAGTGTCAGCCCTGTGCTCTGTTTTCAGGTTCACCAACTTCTGTCTTGCGACCACACTGAATGCCTTCCTGGCTGTCTGATTTCCTCCTGAAAAGTCTCCCCATGTTTTGAATAGTACCTGTGGTTTCCTTAATTTTTCCTTAATTTTCTAATATCTCCAATATGCAAACTTCTTAGAACAGTTTGAAATTCTAATAAATGATGCATGTGTGTGCATGCATACATGTGTGTTTGGAAATAAAAAAGCCATTGGAAACAAATGTCAGTCAATATTTTTATTGCTTAATAAACCAGTAGTACTTTATATGAACCACATTTATTCTATGTTCTTCCACACACATTCTAGCTTACGTATAAGGGCTGATCAAAAAATATGCTATTTTAATTTTTTAAATTACAGTAAAAGACACATTGTCATTAAGCCTCCTCAAAATAATCCTTCTCACTTTGCACATATTAGCCCATTGGTCTTTATATACTCTGAAGCACTCCTGAAAGTCTTTTTTTGTTGAATGTCTTCAGGAGATGTGATCAAAAATACAGTGAATTCTGCTGCCAACTGCCATCTAATGGAAAGGCAGCCATCCAAGGACATTATGGTATGTTCTCATCCACATTATTCACCAGATCTGACACCATGCAACTTCTGTCTCTTCTCTAAAATCAAAATGACCTTAAAAGATCAATGTTTTATATCAATTTAGAAATCAAGGCAGCCATGGAAGCATAACTAAAGACTCTAATAAAATACTTCCAGAACTGGGCCAGAGGAAGGGGCTCCCAGGCCACTGTCCATCCCACTGCTCCTGGGCCAGAGGAAGGGGTTTCTGGGCTGCCATTTGTTCCAATGCTCCTGGCCAGGAAGAAGGGTCTTCTAGAGCACCTTGTATCCCACTGCTCCCAGCACAGAGGAAGGGGGCTCCAGGCCACTATTCCTACTGCCACTCCCAGCCCAGAGGAAGGGGCTTCTGAGCTGCTGTCCCACAGCTCCCAGCTCAGAGGAGGTGAGCCGCACAGGCACCAACACCACCCCAGCCACTGGTCAAAATGAGAAGACATAAACAAGTCTCAAAGCCAGACTTCCAGATCACCTACAGCAACCCCAAAGGGAAATTAGATGGAACACTCTGATACTCAACCACCTGGACTCCCTGAACTGCAACAAAAGAGGATCTGGAAAAAAATGAAATCAGAAATAATTTCTCACATAACAGCAGAGATTGTGCTCATAGGGCAAGACATGATTAATAAATCTAGAGAGGAGCCTGTGGGCATGATGGAATCCCAACATAGGAAATAAATGGAATACATAAAACAGAGGCAAATAGATTTCCAGGATATCACAAACTCCAGTGAAAGTCTACACAGCAGAATGAGAAAATGTGAGGAGAGAATTTCAGATACAGAAGATAAGATTGCAATTAGTGACCAGGAAAAGAAAAATTGCTGCAAAATTATAAGGGACCATGAGAAATCAATCCAGCAGCTGCTAGACTATGCAAAGAAGAATAACATAAGACTGACTGGAGACAAAGAAGAAATAGGAGAGAGTCCAGATGACATAAAAAAACTGTTAACAGAAGTAATGGCAGAAAACTTCCCAAGCAGGGGAAAAGAACTTGACATACAGATAAGTGAAGCACATAGAACTAAAAATAGCCTTGATAAAAAAATTCTACACAGAGGCATATAATTGTTAAGATTCCAGAAACTCAACAGAAAAAGAAAGTTATACAAGCAGTTAGAGAAAAAAAAACAAACCACATACAAAGGAAAGTCCATCAGAATCACAGCACACTTCTCAACGCAAA
>NW_004624792.1:10806593-10852403 GCF_000247695.1 Heterocephalus glaber
CTCATTCTCCAACTCTCTCTCCTCCTGCCTTCCTCTCATCTCTCATTCTTTTTGCAACTTTTACTGCTCATTTTCTATCACTTTCTCTGTTTTATCTCTATCATTTCTCCTCTTTCTTTCCATCAGGTTTCCAAAGAATGAACAAAGGATGTAGATTCCAAGCCAGCTAATAAAGACATACAAGCATAGTTGATAAAATTGCCTGTGATTTCTTCATAGTTTTTACTCCAAAAGCAACATGAAAGTGGAAATTGCATGATTAAAATAATTAGATATAAAAATAGACAAACACTTGGATATGTATTAGGAAAATACTGATTATTTTTTTGGAAATTTCTTGGCTTTCTTTAGTTAAAATACCTCAGTGCTCAATAAAGTTAGACTTAGCATTTACATTTTCAACTCATACTTCTTCTTATGACCTTCAACTACTTTGCATAGCAAGACCTGGGATATATCAAAAACTTCCTGCCGTCTCTAAGTAGAATGTAAGATGGCTATTAGAAACTCAGGTCTTAGTCCATTTAAGGATTTAATGATGTGTCAGAAACTTAAAGTGACTTACATTTGCAGGAGGAAATGTATTCCAGGTGAAATCTGTGAACAGGCTGGGTAGGGAAGCAGTCAGGGCTTTTGTCTCCTCCTTCTCCCTTCCTCCATGGGCAGACACCGAAGCCCCTAGTGTCAGCCCTGTGCTCTGTTTTCAGGTTCACCAACTTCTGTCTTGCGACCACACTGAATGCCTTCCTGGCTGTCTGATTTCCTCCTGAAAAGTCTCCCCATGTTTTGAATAGTACCTGTGGTTTCCTTAATTTTTCCTTAATTTTCTAATATCTCCAATATGCAAACTTCTTAGAACAGTTTGAAATTCTAATAAATGATGCATGTGTGTGCATGCATACATGTGTGTTTGGAAATAAAAAAGCCATTGGAAACAAATGTCAGTCAATATTTTTATTGCTTAATAAACCAGTAGTACTTTATATGAACCACATTTATTCTATGTTCTTCCACACACATTCTAGCTTACGTATAAGGGCTGATCAAAAAATATGCTATTTTAATTTTTTAAATTACAGTAAAAGACACATTGTCATTAAGCCTCCTCAAAATAATCCTTCTCACTTTGCACATATTAGCCCATTGGTCTTTATATACTCTGAAGCACTCCTGAAAGTCTTTTTTTGTTGAATGTCTTCAGGAGATGTGATCAAAAATACAGTGAATTCTGCTGCCAACTGCCATCTAATGGAAAGGCAGCCATCCAAGGACATTATGGTATGTTCTCATCCACATTATTCACCAGATCTGACACCATGCAACTTCTGTCTCTTCTCTAAAATCAAAATGACCTTAAAAGATCAATGTTTTATATCAATTTAGAAATCAAGGCAGCCATGGAAGCATAACTAAAGACTCTAATAAAATACTTCCAGAACTGGGCCAGAGGAAGGGGCTCCCAGGCCACTGTCCATCCCACTGCTCCTGGGCCAGAGGAAGGGGTTTCTGGGCTGCCATTTGTTCCAATGCTCCTGGCCAGGAAGAAGGGTCTTCTAGAGCACCTTGTATCCCACTGCTCCCAGCACAGAGGAAGGGGGCTCCAGGCCACTATTCCTACTGCCACTCCCAGCCCAGAGGAAGGGGCTTCTGAGCTGCTGTCCCACAGCTCCCAGCTCAGAGGAGGTGAGCCGCACAGGCACCAACACCACCCCAGCCACTGGTCAAAATGAGAAGACATAAACAAGTCTCAAAGCCAGACTTCCAGATCACCTACAGCAACCCCAAAGGGAAATTAGATGGAACACTCTGATACTCAACCACCTGGACTCCCTGAACTGCAACAAAAGAGGATCTGGAAAAAAATGAAATCAGAAATAATTTCTCACATAACAGCAGAGATTGTGCTCATAGGGCAAGACATGATTAATAAATCTAGAGAGGAGCCTGTGGGCATGATGGAATCCCAACATAGGAAATAAATGGAATACATAAAACAGAGGCAAATAGATTTCCAGGATATCACAAACTCCAGTGAAAGTCTACACAGCAGAATGAGAAAATGTGAGGAGAGAATTTCAGATACAGAAGATAAGATTGCAATTAGTGACCAGGAAAAGAAAAATTGCTGCAAAATTATAAGGGACCATGAGAAATCAATCCAGCAGCTGCTAGACTATGCAAAGAAGAATAACATAAGACTGACTGGAGACAAAGAAGAAATAGGAGAGAGTCCAGATGACATAAAAAAACTGTTAACAGAAGTAATGGCAGAAAACTTCCCAAGCAGGGGAAAAGAACTTGACATACAGATAAGTGAAGCACATAGAACTAAAAATAGCCTTGATAAAAAAATTCTACACAGAGGCATATAATTGTTAAGATTCCAGAAACTCAACAGAAAAAGAAAGTTATACAAGCAGTTAGAGAAAAAAAAACAAACCACATACAAAGGAAAGTCCATCAGAATCACAGCACACTTCTCAACGCAAAGCCTCAAGGCAAAAAGAGCTTGGAGTGACATATTGCAAGCCCTAAAGGAAAACAGCTTCCAACCCAGATTGATGTACCCTGAAAAACTATCTTTCAAAATTGATGAAGAAAAAAGATACTTTCCTGACAAAAAGCACCTTAGGAAATTCATGAATACCAAACCATCACTCCAAAACATTTTAGACGTACGAACAGACAATGAGGATCATAACCCCAGGAAGCACAGCAGAATGAACCCATCAAGTGTGACAAGAAGTAAAAAATGTAAATGAGGAGAAACCAACAAGAAGAAAACGTCATGACAATGATAAGTCAATATGTATCAGTTATAACCATCAGTGTTAATGACCTTAATTCACCAGTCAAAAGAAATAGACTGGCAGAATAGGTCAAGAAGCAAAATCCAACAACAGCCTGAATACAAGAAACACACTTAATTCAAAATGAAACTCACTCACTGAAAGTTAAAGGGTAGAAAACAATACTCCATGTGACGGCAACCCGAAAAAAAGCAGGAGTAGCTATCCTCTTTGCAGATCAAATCAATTTCAAACCAACACTGATTAAGAGAGACAAAGAACACTACATCCTTGTAAAGGGAACAATCCAAAAGGAAGATATGACAATCATAAATATATATGCACCAAATATTAGTGCACCCAATTATATAAAACAAATACTAATGAACATGAAAAATTATATGTGCACTAATACAATTGTAGTGGGAGAACTCAATACCCCACTGTCACAAATAGATAGATCAGCTGAAAAAAAATAAGTAATGAAATACTAGAACTCAATCAAACTCTTGAACAAATGAACTTAACAGATGTTTTCAGAGTGTTCCACCCCACAAAATCATAATACACATTCTTTTCAGCTACACATGTGTCATTCTCCAAAATAGATCACATACTCACTCATAGAACATGTTAAGTATGTGCAAAGAAATTGAAGTTAATCCCTATATATTATCAGAAAACAGTGTGATGAAATTAGAGATCTATAGCAAAAGAAACTGGAAAAATTTCATAAACACATGGAAATTGAACAACACACTTCTGAATAACCAATGGGTCACAGAGGAAATTAAAGAAGAAATCAGACAGTTCCTTCGATTAAATGGCAATGGCAAGACAACATATCGGAATTGATTCAATGCAATGAAAGCAGTCTTACGAGGGAAATTCTTCGCTGTGAATACACATATTAGGAAATCAGAACTAGCTCAATTAAATAATCTAATCCTGATCCTTAACCTTCTAGAAAAAGAAGAGCAGGACAACCTCAAAGCTCATACAAGGGAGGAAATTATAAAGATCAGAGGAGAAATCAATGCAATGGAGACTAAGGAATGATGCAAAAACTCAATGAAGCCAAGAGTTGGTTCTGCAAAAGAACAAGCAAAATTGATAAACCCTTAGCCAACCTTGTCAGAAGAAGGAAAGAAAAGGCTCAAATCCATGCAATTAGAAATGAAAATGGTGAAATTATGACAGACCCAGCAGAAATTCAGAGGATCACCAATACCTACTTCCAGAACCTATACTCCAAGAAGGTGGAAAACAGAGAAGAAATAGATAGATTCCTGGATACATATGAATTACCAAAGTTGAACTAAGAGGATCTGAAAATTCTAAACAACCCAATATCACCCAATGAAATTGTAAACATAACTAAAAACTTACCAAGAAAAGTTCGGGTCCTGATGTCTTCAGTGTTGAATTGTAGAAGACATTTAGATAGAGACTACTACCACTCCTGTTTAAACTCTTCAATGAAATTGAAAGGGAAGCAATACTCCCAAATTCATTCCTGGAAGCAAGCATCACCTTGATCCCCAAAGCAGAGAAAGACCCAACCAAAAAAGAGAACTATAGGCCAATCTCACTAATGAACATAGATGCAAAAATCCTTAATAAGATACTGGCAAATAGAATGCAGAAGATCATCAAGAAGATCATACACCCTGATCAAGTGGGATTCATTTTAGAGATACATGTTCAACATACACAAATCAATCAATGTAATACACTATATCAATAGAGCCAAGGATAGAAAACATGTGATTATCTCCATAGATGCAAAAAAAGCATTTGACAAAATCCAACATGCATTTATGATAAAAACCCTACAAAAAATTGGCATAGATGATCTCTACCTCAATCTCATAAAAGCCATTGATGAAAAACCAACAGCCAATAAATATCATACTAAATTGTCAAAAAACTGAAATCCTTCACACTAAATTCAGGAATAAGACAAGGATGTCCACTATCACCACTCTTGTTCAAAATAGTTCTGGAAACATAAGTCGTGGCAATTAGACAAGAGAAAGAAATAGAAGAAATAAAGATAGGAAATGAAGAAGTCAAGTTGTCATTATTTGCAGATGACATAATACTCTATATGGAAAACCCCAATAAAGATATCCCTTGTTCTTGGGTATGAAAGATCAATATAGTGAAAATGGCCATACTTCCAAAACTACTATATACATTTAATGAAATCCCAAGTGAAATCCAAGCAGCATACTTCATAGACCTTGAGAAAATAATCCAAAAATTCATTTGGAACAAGAAGAGACCCAGAATAGTAAAACCAATTCTAGGTAACAGAGACATCCCAGGGGGTATCACAATCCCCAATTTGAAACTATTCTGCAAAGCTACTATGATAAAAACAGCATGGTACTGGCAAAGAACCAGACCTGAGGCCCAGTGGAACAGATTAGAAGATGCAGAAACAACTCCATACACACTCAGTCATCTCATCTTTGATAAAGGAGCCAAACACACTCACTGGAGAAAAGATAGCATCTTCAATAAATGGTGGTGGAAAAATTTGGTTTCAACTTGCCAAAGATTGAAAATAGGCCTATATCTCTCACCATGCACTAAACTAAAATCAAAATGGATTAAAGATCTAAATATTAAAACAGAAATGCTGAACTGGCTGGAGCAGCGTTTAGGTAGAACTCTTGAGGACACTGGTGTAGGAAAAGATTTTATGAATAAAACCTCAGTTGCCCATGAACTAGCACAAACAATCAACAAATATGATCTCTTCTTATTAAAAAGCTGCTGTACAGCAAGAGAAAACACCAGCAGTGTGAAGAGACAATCCACAACGTGGGAAAAAATCTTCACCTGCTGTTCCTCAGACAAAGGTCTACTATCTCAAATCTATAAAGAATTTTAAAAGATCAGACCTCCCAAATTTAAAGACTGAATCCAAAAACGAGCATCTGAAATGAACAGACATTTCTCAGACAAAGAAGTAGAAACAGCAAATAAATACATGAAAAAATGTTCAACATCTCTGGTCATTCAAGAGAGGCAAATGAAAACAATGCTGAGATTTCATCTCATTTCAGAAAGAATGGCTGCTATCATGAAATCAACCAATAGCAAATGCTGGCAGGGCTGTGGGGAAAGAGGAACCCTGCTCCACTGCTGGTGGGAGTGTAGACTTGTGCAAGCACTGTGGAAATCAGTATGGAGATATCTCAAGAACTAGCACTGGAAGTCCCATTTGACCCTGCTATTCCACTGCTGGGGATCTTCCCCAAAGAATTAAAAGAATCATACCACAGTGATATATGTGTGTCCATGTTCATAGCAGCACAGGTTGTAATTGCTAAAACTTGGAAGCAGCCCAAATACCCATCAACTGGAGACTGGATAAAGAAAATGTGGTTTTTTTTTAATAAAATGGAGTATACCCAGTCATGAAATATGAGAAATTAGAGACATTTAAAGCTAAATGGATACACATTGAGGCAATACTCTTAAGTGAAATATGTAGGACACACCATAGGTAAATACCAAATAGTTTCTCTAGTGTGAGAAACTGAAAGTGTAAATAAGGACTAAAAGTTGATAATGTGAAATAGGAAGAAAAGGGGCAAGGGGAAGTGGGAGGAGGAGAGGAAAGGAAAGAAGAGAATAGAATTAATATGAGAAAATGGAAAAATGCAAACAAAGTCTTTGTAATTAGGGAGGGATGGAGGGATTGAAGGGAGGGCAAGGCAAGGGGGAAAAATAAGAACCAAGAGAGATTATGTAAAGTTGCAAATTTCCAATGATGCATGTCATTATATTGTATACCTAAAATGTATCAAAGTTTAGAATGAATAATTGATAATGTGAAACAGGAAGAAAAGGTCCAAAGGGGTAGGGGAAGTTGGAGGGGCAGGTGAAAGAAAGAAGGGCAAAGAAAAATTATGAGAAATGGAAAAATTGGAAACAAAGTCTTTGTAAAGAGGGAAGGGTGGAAGGAGTGAAGGGAGGGCTAGGAATGGGGAAACAATAAGAACAAGGATGCATCATGTAAAGGTACAAGTTCCCAATGAGAAATGTAAATGTGTTGCATACCTAAAATGTACCAATAAAAGAATTTTTTAAAAAATTAAAAATTTAAAACTTTTACATTTTTGACTTCCAGAACTGCATCAGAAATTGTCAAGGATAGGATAAATGTATTTGAAATGATGGGAAGTATTTTGAGGAGGGTTATAAGCAATGTGGTTTTACTCTAACAATTTTTTAAACATTTAAATGTTCATCGTTGTTTTCAGTCACACCTCATATTCTCTTGTACTTGACTTTTCCTTGCAACATTAATTTATTACTTTATTACTTATTGTGGTACAGAGTATTGAAACAAGAAGCTGGCATTCTACAACTGAACTACACCCACAACCCTTTTTAGTTTTTGTTTTGAGACAGAGTTCTGTTGAACTATCTAGGCTAGCCTCTGCCTTTTGAGTAGGTAGAATTACAAGCATTATAATTCTCCAACCTCTTCATCTTGAGTAGACAAAATTACAAACATGTCCCACTGCACCCTACCATGATTTATTTTTTATCAGCAAACTTTGAGTACTGTTGATGTTCTGAAGACTTCCCCCTACTTAGGAAGTTTATTGACACAACCTCTGAAGAAGTGCCCCATCGTCTGAACAACTCTCAGCATAAATTTAGCCCTTATAATATATTGCTTTGTTATAGAACATGGATACCCTTTACAAAATAAAATTAATGTTTTATGTAAATTATACACATTTATTAAATTTTAGAACATTGAAAAATAATAATTAAAGCCTATAAATATAAAAATCCAATCATTTAGAAATAATTATCTTTCAGTTAAAGTTAAGGTAATATTATCATTGACATGTTTTTAGGTACTTATATGAACATATAAAAGAAAAATGAGAAGAATGATAGATTATAAATAAACACATACATTCATAGGAAAGAGTTTACAAAAATATCATTATACTACCCATACTTAACATTATTGAGCTATCAGTGAACAGAAAGAAATAAAAATGAAGCAACACATTTTTTCTCAACATATAATAAATATTTCTTCAAGCGAAAGATACTAGTTTCTCCCTAAATTCTTTATAATAAAAACCTGGCAGCCAAGTGTGGCGGTGCAGACCTGTAGTCCCAGGATGTGGGAGGGTTTGGCAGAAGGATCAGCCTGGGCTGCATAACAAGACACTGTACCCTCAAAATACTGCCACTTTTTACATTTATGTGCTAATTTTACACCTTTTAAATTTATTTCTAGGTATGACAAAGACGGGTTGATCTTACAAGTTCTCCTGTTTCCCTATATTCACTTCTCAATTTTTTTATTTACTATTTTTACATAATCAAAGTTTATATTTACTCATCCTTCTGTAAGAAATGTACTTGTGCATATTTGCAATAGTTATTTATTAGGAGATCTGTGTTTCAGTAGATAATGCATTATTTTCCTATTTCTATTCCCTTGTAATTTTTGTTTCCAACATAGATTTTTGCTTACACCATTTCCATTACCTAGAAATTTATACCACCATATGTTTCCATGATTGTTACTGCTTAATATTTCAAGTCTCAGATAAAAGCAAATCCTCAAGAAAGTATAAGTCTTATCTATGTTAGATACACTTTTTGTCTGTTTTCATTTGCTGTAACTTAATTCTACTGACTGGTAATTCATAAGAAATAGCTGTTTATTTGTTCATGGGTCTGAACTCTGAGACATTATGGATTGACCAAAGATGCCTGGTGTTGAGTACCTTCTCTTTTTTTGTACCGGGGATCAAACTTGGGTCCTTGTGCTTGTGAGGCAGGCGGCGGAACCACTGAGCTAAATCCCCGGCCCTTGGTGAGTACCTTCTTGATGATGGGTGGGAACCCTGCAAAGTCCCAATGTGAGACAGGATATCACATGTTAGGACAGAATGTCCTAGCTTAAGTCTTTCATCCTATTCTTACAGTTATAATCTCGTTGGACCCAGGTCCCAAAGTTATGCCCTATATATTCTTAATTACCTTCTAAAGATTCCACCTTCAAATACCATAGTCAGACTAAATTTCCACCCTCCTAGGGCATCACAATGGAAACTAAGCAAACGTCAATCTGAATTTGAGTGGTGACATTGAAACAATATCAATATATTTACTCTCCAAAAATATCATCATGCCTGCTTCCCTCATATTAGTCATCCTCAGGTTCATCCTAGAAGTGTTATAATATAATACTAGTCTGATTCCACTGAATAAAGAATAAGTTTTACAAGGGTCAGAAGCTTTCTTAACATTTTTGCCACTCTTTTGCATTTCTGGCCCTGCATTGATGAAAAACACATTGAACAGATAAACTATCAATGAGAGAAAGAATATACAAAGTCATTTCTCCATTAGGAAGTAAATATTTTCAATAAGCAGAAATATTAGAAATGAAATAAGCCATGATATATCTAAATTAACCTGATCACTTAAGTGAAATGTTTACCTGAGAAAAAAATAAAGCTTAGGGCATACTTCACTGAATTAAAATAAATGAGTTTTAAATTTTAAAAAAGTCACAGAACATTTAAAATAATATATTTTTGAACATTATTATATTTTAAGTTGATAACTGACATTTACATAACCTCAACTTATCAACATTTAAGTGTACAGAGAAAAATCAGTGAAATTTGGTCAAATGAATACTACTTTGTCTTTGAGACCATGCCTTTGACAGAAAACATCAATTTATCAATGTATTTATTGAAGATCCTGTTTAGTAACTCCTTGTTTACAAAACATGCCCAAGGCATTTGAACTTTTGCAGTCAAGTTATAGGAAGTACTAAAATTATTTGATTCAGTTACTTGTCTTTGCTTCCTTTTATTGGTTATTTGAAAATCAAATTTTAAAGTAAAATATAGTAAGTAAATACAGCACCATCAAATTAATACATATATTCTTGTTTTATATCTTGTAATTATTGTCATTTGTTTTTAAAAGGTTAAAAATGAATGTATATACATAAGGAATTTAAAAAGACTGATGTATTCAGGGCAATAAGACAATCTCACAGTGACTATCAAATACAGATCACAGACAAACAATGAAGTCTAGGAGTCAGGTAAGTGTCAGGTTATGTAGACACCTGAAAGTCAAGACGAAGGTTCTGGGTATTCATCTTACAATAGTGTGTCAGACTTGTTTGAATTGATGGTACAGAGTGCATGGGTTATATTTATTTATATTTAATAGGAGAACATTTGAAAACAAAAATACTGACTTATGAATAAATATACAGATATAAACATTATTGGACAAATTAAGTAATTTGTTAAAAATTATTCAATTCATGAGAGACCTAAAAGACCTGTCTGTAGACAAAATAAAGGAGTGACAATAGCTAAAAGACACTCTACTCATGGAGATGATAGTTTTAATATTTATAAGGGAGACAGAGCCTCCCCAAGCAGGAAAACTTTCCTACTGTCTGTTTCTCCAGCTTATGCAGGCTAATATACCATTGCATTGATACACAGTAGGTTAGGCTGTGGAAATAGGTAGTCCCTCAGTGTCAATCCTGCCTAAGACTGCACAAGGCAAAGAGACAGAGCTCTGAGGTTAAAAAAACTGAACAGTTCTTCTCCATAATGTTCTATTGCATGAATATTGCAGAGTTCTTGTCATCTTTTAATGAAATCTATTGTTTATCATTTTAATATAAACATATATGCTATGAAACTGCATACATTCTTCCATTTAGTTTCTATATGCATGTGTGTAAGTCTTGTTTTTGTTAAAAAAGACTATCAGTACTGTGACTACATGTGGATAATCCACAGACACCATCATAAGTAAATCAAGAGCCTAAGCAAGTAGAAAAGTAGGCAATGATGTGTACTATTTTTATTACACAAATGGCCTATTACTAAACTAGAATTTATTGAACTGTATTATAATTAATTTACTTACATATTTACTATTTTTAAAATAGGGAATTAGCCTAACCATTCTTTCAAGACTAAATAGAAATTTTTCAAGATGTGATAATAGGTGTATTTGTCAGCAAATTATACGAACAGAAATAGTAGTAATGTAAGAAGATAAATTCATATTCTTAAGTCATCTGTTTTATTAATTTACCATACCTGCCAAATGGGAATGTGTTGAATGTATCCAAAAAGGCTCTAAGGAAAGTATATGGGAAGACCTTAAAGTGATATTTGTTTTTAAGTGTATTGCTGTAAACTAAAATTAATAGATATATATTTTAAAGGCTACTAATTTTCTTAAAAGATTTATTGTAGAAAATAACAAGTTTGGGGGCTGGGGATTTAACTCAGTGTTTTCACCACCTGCCTCACAAGCGCAAGGTCCCCAGTTCGATCCCCAGTAAAAAAATAAATAAATAAATAACAAGTTTGTAAGAGAATATATATTGATTTTATAATTCATCATTAATTGTGAAGCATTAACATATGCTTTGAAAGATATTGTTTTCTAGATTTGTTATCTCTTTTATTGTTTTTAAAATCCATGTAACTGTCAGACAAGACTGTATAGGTTTTGTAATGGTATAATTTGAGGGAAAATGTTATAGACAAATGAGAACTATATATACATATATTTATATAAATTATATATATATATCTCCCATATATATATATGTATATGTGTATATATACATATATGTATATATATACATATATATATATATACAGTGATCTATATAGTTCCTAAATACTCAGCAAAATGTATTCTTACACTTTGCTTACTTTTTAAAGCTGTGCTTTCCTTTGTGTTTAAGGTGTGTAGGAGTGTTATAAAATCTGATGCAATGGGCATTTTTTCCTTATTTCTCAAATTAAAAACCTAGCATACTTTATATTATCCTACCATAAAAAGAACTTAAATTTACTTATTTCTAATAAAACTCTCAAGCAATTACTTTAATTTTGAAGTTGTAATTAGTTTTATTGCCTCTGTCTTTTAGGAAAGTCATCTAAGCTAGTTTAGCAAAACCCACATTTTTCATAAGTAGCCATTAATGAAGACATGATTGTGGGAGATGTGATTAAGTTAAGTGAAGAATCTCCTGCCCTTTAGCCATAGATTGATACCCATATAAAACTCTGTTGATTTTTAAAGATACTTTACAATGATTCAAATTGATACTCAGTATTTGTATGTTTCTAAACCTTCTCATACATATGTCTGTCCACAAGATTGAATATTTCAACAATTTATGCTGAATATGCAACTACAAAATACAGGTATCTGCTAGACATGGCCTGATATTGGCCTCACAATTACTCCTGTTTGATTCTGGCTAGGACAATTATTTAATAATCTGTTTTTATATGCTATAAATTATTCCTGATATATTGAATCAGTACAATGAATGATTTTCTCAAAAACTTTAAAATAGACTGGGCTGTTATTTATGGAAAGACTTCAAGATGAAACTATTTGGGTCCTTTTTACCTATTATATGAAGAAAAAGAAATGATAAAAGGAATGTGTGCCTTGCAAGCACTTGACTAAATTCTCTGTATATTATTTAATGTGTATTGTTATAAGCTATAATTTCATGACAACCTAAACGACATTTAGTATGAGGGATGATGGCTATTTATTCAGACATTGGGCCTGAAAAAATCAAATGTCACCATTTGCAAAATTAAGGAAGTGAAAATCCCCTGAATGGGAGGCAAGTTTAATACTTTCCTTTAAATTTCAACAGTAGATCAATTAAATTTTTGAGTTTTTACAGTTGTATCTAAAACCAAAAGATGTTGAGTGTCCACATCACCTAAGGACCCTCTAAGATGTTATCCAGGACTCTCCCCTTGGCTTACTGCTTGCTCTGTCCAGAACAGGACACACCAACACTGCTAGGCTCCTCCTGTGTTTCTGTTTTAAGCCACCAGTTTAGTTGGATTTCTAGGATTGCTGCACATATAAAGGAGTGTTATCTTTCTAAATAGTAAGTTGATACAAAAGAGGATATCAAGAATAAGATTCACAGGTCTCAGTCCTGACAAGTGTTCTGTGTCCTGGTACTATTGGCATTGCTCATTTTGTCCCCAGCAGAACCACAGAGAATAATTGGATGATACATTTCCCTTAATAACAGAAGGTTTTTGTGGGCATTAAACCTAGACCCTTTAAACTGAACTACATACTTTTTAAAATTTTATTATTTTGAGACAGGATCTGGCTAAGCCACTAAATTTCCCAGGCTGGGCTTGAACTTGATATCTCCTGCTTCATCCTCCTAGAGTGATGAGATTCCAGACATGTGCCACCATTTCTGGACTAGAAGAGATAGCTTAATAAAATAATCTACATGCATTTTTACCCGGATATTATCAAAACCAGAAAGAATTTTGGAATATTGTGGACCAATAGGACCTC
This sequence comes from Heterocephalus glaber, assembly GCF_000247695.1. The sequence continues at coordinate 10,819,796 of NW_004624792.1, forward strand.
AAGATATTCTAGAATGTTTGTGGAATAAGCTAAAAGATATATTAATGCTGGGACCATAGAATTCAAAGCAGACTTACAAATGGCAAATAAGAACATGAAAACATTTTCAATATCATTAAACATTAGGGAAATCTAAATTAAATTTGAAATTCAATATTAATACATATTTACCTATATGGTTAAAATAAAATTAAAAATTGATAGTGCTAACACTAAATTCTGGTAAGGATTCAGCATCACTGATACATTACTCATGCAAACATGTAACAGCAGAGGCACTATAAAGCAGTTTATCATTTTTACATGACTATGAAACTGCCATACAATCCAGTAATTGCACCCCCAGGCATTTATCCGAGAGAAATGAAAGCATATGTTCACATATACATGAATGCTTATGACAGGTTCATTCATATTAGCAAATACTGGAAATATCCCAATGTCCTTCAACCATTCACTAGTTTAAAAATAGACAAAAACAAAACAAACAAGAACACAATATGCTAGTATGGAGACACCTCAAAGAACTAGGACTAGAGGTTCCATTTGACCCAGCTATTCTCCTGATGAGTATCTTCCCAAAAGAATTCAAAGAATCATATCACAGTGATATATGTGCATCCATGTTCATAGCGGTAGAGTTTATAATAGCTAAAGCTTGGAAGCAGCCCAAGTGCCTATCAATTGGAAACTGGATAAAGAAAATTTGTTTTTTTTAATATAAAATAGAGTACTACTCAGCCATAAAGAATGATAAACTAGAGTCATTTATAGCTAAATGGATGCACATCGAGGCCATACTCTTAAGTGAAATAAATAGAACACATGTGTAAATACCAAATAGTTTCTCTAGTGTGAGAAACTGATAGTGTAAACAAGGGTTAAAATGATTAAAATGAATAATTGATAATTTGAAATAGGAAAACAGGTCCAAAGATGAAGGAGTGAAGGGAGGGGAAGGGGAAAGGAAAAGAGGGAAAGGAAAAACTATGAGAAAAGAAAAAAAATGAAATCTATGTAAATAGGGAAGGGTAGAGGGGCTGAAGGGTGCACAGGTAATGGGAAAAGAATAAGAACCAAGATATATCATGTACAGGTACAAACACCCAATGATTATTGTAAACAAATTGTATACCTAAAATATATCAATAAAAGAACAAACAAACAAAAACACAATAAACTGTGCTACATCCATATTTTCAGTTACTAAGCAACAAAAATGTATAAAACACTAACTCACAGAAAGATGTGTATAGATCTAAAAAGAACTATGCTGAATGACAAAAAGCTGTTCTAAAAGAGTTATACACTATATAGATCCTTGTTATTCTTATTATAATTATTAGTTCACAGTAGTTGTACAAATCAAAGGGTTTCCTTGTGACATTTTCATGCATGTATGTTGCATAAGATGATTGTATCCACATAGCCTATAATTCCTTTACCTCGCTCCCTCTTTCCCCATTCAATCTCCCTTCCATAATATCCTCCTCTTTCATATTTTGATTCTTTTGTATAACGATTGGTGTCAGATAAGAGGTTGCTAGTAAATCATGATAAGGAGTCAAGGTGGAGTGTATGAGATATATGTGTGATTTTTAATGGTGTAATAAAATTATTATTGTAATGATAGAATTGTGATGTTGGATCTACTAGCATACATTTAGTATAAAATTCTCTATAACTAAACATAGTGGTACACACATGCATATAGAGAATTTACAAACCTAGCTCAACATATGCAAATCAATATTGTAACACACCAAACAGAAGCAAGGAAAAAAAATTACATGATCATCTCAATAGGCACATGCAATAGGTTGCATTTAACAAAATCAAACATCAATTCATGATGAAAATCCTAAAGACAATAGGAATAGAAGATCTTTATCTCAAACTGACAAAAGCCACCTATGACAAACCAATAGCCAACATTATACTAAATGGAGAGAAGTTGAAAGCTTTTCTCCTTAAATCAGGAACAAGAAAAGGGTGTCTGCTATCACCACTCCTTTTCAATATAGTTCTCAAAACATTATCTATAGCAATTAGACAAGGGAAAGAAATAAAAGGGATATGGATAAGAAAAGAAGTTAAATTATCATTAATTGAAGATGACATGATTCTTTCCATTGAAGACTTCAAAAGCACCACCAAAAGACTCCAAGAATTAATAATCATATTCAGTAGCACAGCAGGATACAAATTCAACATTCAAAAATCAATATTGCTGTACATCAATAAAATGTCACTGAGAGAGAAATTAGGGAAACAATATCTTTTACAATAGCATCAATGAAATGAAATACTTATAAACTAAACTAATGAAGAAAGTGAAAAAGCTCTACAATGAAAACTGTAGTATTCTGAAAATGGATACCAAATTGTCTATCAGTAAATAGAAAAGTATCTCCTGTTCCCGGAAAAGCAGAACCAATATGTTCGAAAAAGGCATATTCCCTAAACTGTTATACAGATTTAACACAATCTCAATCAAAATACCAATAACATTCCTCACAGAACTAAGAAAGTAATCCTAAAATTCACATAGAACATGATGAGATCTACAGTAGTAAAAGCAATTCTGGTCAAGAAGTGCAAAGACCACAAGTTGTATTCCAAAGCTCAAGTGATAAAACAACCTGGTATTTACAGAAAAAGAAAAAAAAAGACGCTTTTAAAACAATGAAACAGAAAAGTGGACCCAGAAATAACTCCAGGTTCACTTAGCTATGCGATCTTTGATAAAGACCAGGTCAAATTCTTTCCCTGGATGAAAGAGCCACTTTAACAAATAGTGCTGTAAAGGCCAGCTATGCACATGCCAAAGGTTGAACCTAGATGCGTATCTCTCATCATGCACTAAACTAAAATCAAAACACACCAAAGATGAAAACATTAAAAGAGAAACAATGTCCTGGGAGACAAAGATAAAACTATTTTAACTACTTCTGTTTAAAGGACTTAGAGCATGTCCTGGAGCTCTGGCTTGTCTAGTATTAATTTGGTTACACACTGTTTGGCACATACTGTCTTGTCTACTGCTGTAGAACAATAAATTTGTTCAGAGATATTAATCACTGCTCCTATCTTTTACAGAGAATTTAGCAAACCGTTACTTCCTGTTGGAAGGCTGGGATCTTGCTTTCTGAAATATTGCACCTTCTATGCAAACAAATGGTGAGTGTTCAATTGAGTATCACTCAACATGTTAGGAAAGGCAGTGATCTTGATATTGGATATTCCGTGAACAGCTTTGGCCTCAATGTGCAAGTAATTCTGTTTATTGTTAGCTTCTGAAAAAAGAGTGACATTGCTGCTTCAACCTTGCTTCTTAAAAAATATATTTGTCTTAAGTTTACTAATATCTCGGGAAAGATTTGTCCAATTTCACTACATTAGGTATATGTCTAAAGACTCTCAATATGTTATATTTGCGGTTATAAGTTTTCGTCTTTTCTTGAAACAAAATGGCTGTATCATTAATATTTTTTAATTGATACAGACTTTAGCTTTACTTTATGCTTCATGGAGAAGCAGAAAAGGGATTTTAGAACTCCTGAGTTTTGTCTTTCTCTTTAAATATTTCAGATGAAGAATTATAAAGATCAGTCTCACTTAGTAATTTTTTTTAATGTTAAGCTCTGCTTCAAGCTGAAAGGAGTGAAGCACCTTTTAGGTAACAGGAAATTATGAAGTGCTTTTAAGAAAGCAAATTTGACTGCTGGGCCTAGGGGCATGAACCTGCAATCCCAGCACTTGGGAGGAAGAGGCAGGAGGATCACTGTGAGTTCCAGGCCAGCCTGGGCTACACAGTGAGACTTTGTTTCTTTTAAAAAGCAGGCTTTGGTTGAAAATATGGATGAAACAGAAGGAGAACATGTTTTTTTCATAGTCTTAAGTATTTTCCAAACTATTCCATGGTTATCAATATCAACTAAGCGAGGCAATGCTGAGTTAAACAAAATCTAATCTGTTTTCTTTTACTATAGAAATCTCATAATCTTCAATATGCCATGTATACTTTGTGACTCTCAAAACAGGGACACAGTGGTAGCAGAGTTTGACTATATAAACACTTTTTTAAGAACAGTGTTGTATCTGACACTGTATTTTCAACTCCCTACTCACACCCAAATCCAGGCATCCTTTTATTATAACTATGAGCATGTACTATGTAGGTATCATAGCCTGACAAGCTACAATATGAAAATGTCACGTCTTGATTTTTTTTAATAAGATGTAGTCCTACTTTGCCAGAATGAAGGATAAGCTTAAGACAGTTTTGGCTAAATGGGTGGACCTTGAGACCATACTCTTAATTGAAATAAATCAGACATACCTGTTTAAATGCCACATTGTTTCTCTGGTGCGAAAAACTAAAAGTGGAAATTAAGGACCAAAATGTATAATAGATAATGTGACAAGGGAAGAAAATGTTCAAATGAGAAGAGGAGCAAGGGGGAGAGGGGAGAAGGTATAAGCAAAAAAGACAGAATAGAAGGAAAAAATATAGTCAAAGCTTCTGTAAATGGAGAGGAAGAGGGGTCGAAGGTTGGGGGGATGGAAAAAAAGTGAAGCAAGATATATCATGTGCAGGTACAAATTCCCTGTGATAAATATTATCATTATGTTTATCTAAAATGCACCAATATTTAATAAAAATAAATAAAATAAAATCCACCAATAAATGTTTTGCTAAAAAAAAAAATCCTCTTTTAGACATAAGTGTAGGCAAATACTTTATGAGCAGAATCCTACTTGAACTAGCAATAATACCAAGAATCAACAAATGGGTTCACAACAAATTTAAAGTCTCTGCACAGCAAAGTAACGAGGGAGGAGTGGGAAGGAAAGGAAGGGAAAAAGAAAAACAGAGAATGGAAAGGGCCAGGGAATTAGCTTGGTGGTTCCATCACCTGCCTCACAAGTGTAAGGTCCCGAGTTTGATCCCTTGCACAAAAAAAAAAAAAAAGAAAGAAAGAGAGAGAAAATGGAAGGAAAAAATTGAGGCAAAGATCTTGTAAATAAGGAAGGGAAGAAGAAGGGTTGAAGCGATGGGAGGGAAATGGGGGCAAAAAGAAGAATCAAGATATATCATATACAGGTACAAATTCCCTATGATGAATCTGATCATTACATATATAAAAAGTGTACCAATAAAATTAATTTTAAGAAAAGAGACAACCTACAGAATGGGAAAAATGTGTAATCTATTCCTCAGATAAAGGACTAATATCTAAAGTACAAGAGAAGAACTGAAAAAAATTAGAACCCTAAATTTAAAGACCTAATTAAAAGATAAACATTTGAAATGAAGACACTTCTCAGATGAAGAAGTACAAAAAGCCAATAAATACATGGAAAAAGGTTCAACATTATTGACCATTTGAGAAATGTAAATTAAAACAACATCAAGATTCCATCTCACTCCAGAAAGAATGGCTATCATTGAAAATTCAACCAATAAGAAATGCTAGTAAGGCTGTGGGTAGAAAGGAAACTTCTTCATTGCTGGTGCAAGTATAACCTGGCATAACCACTATGAGAGTCAGTATGGAGATTCCTCAAAAATCTAAAATAATTCTAAATAACTAAAATAATTCCATTTTACCCAGCTATTCTCTTTCTAGGTAGCATTCATCTATGTTTATTCACACAATTCATAATAGCTAACCCTTGGAAGCAGCCTATATATGTCCATTGACAGTTGAATGGATAAAGAAAATATATTTATATACAATGGAGTACTAATCTGCCAAAAAGAAGGATAAACTTGAGTCATTTGTAGGAAAATGGATGCACCTTGAGCCTATAATGTTAAATAAATCAGACATAGACGTTTAAATATCAGGGCTGGGGATTTAGCTCAGTGGTTCTGTTGCCTGCCTCGCAAGCACAAAGTCCCGAGTTCAATCCCTAGTACCAAAACAAAACAAAACAAAATGAAATATCATCTATCAAGAAATCAACCAATAACAAATGCTGGCAGGGGTGTGGAGAGAAAGGAACCCTTCTCCATTGTTGGTGGGAGTGCAGACTGGTGCAACCACTGTGGAAATCTGTATGGAGATACCTCAAAGAACTAGGACCAGAGGTCACATTTGACCCAGCTAGTCCCCTACTGGGTATCTTCCCCAAAGAATTAAAAGAATCATACCACAGCGATATATGTGCACCCATGTTCATAGTGGCACAGTTTGTAATAGCTAAGGTTTGGAAACAGCCCAAGTGCCCATCAACTGGAAACTGGATAAAGAAGATGTGGGTTTTTTATAAAATGGAATACTGCTCAGCCATATAGAATGAGAAACTTTAGAGTCATTTATAGCTAAATAGATGCGTATAGAGGCCATACTCTTAAGTGAAATAAATAGGACACACATGTGTGAATACCGAAAAAAAAAAGAAGTTTAAATATCACATGGTTTCTCTTATATGAGAAACTCAATATATAAATAAAGTGCAAAACTAAAGACAGATAATAGGAAAAAAAGAGAGAAAAGGTTATTAAAAATATCTGGCATGAACAATGTACCTAAAAGTGCAACTTGATGTACTAAAATGTCTTATGTGTTTTATACGTTTTTTTAACCTACTAGTCTGCTGTTAATCTCTATGTAATCCCTATATATATATATATATATATATATATATATAAACTTATAATTAAGTTTATAAGCACTTAGAAAAGAAATAAATGAATGCTTGCAAAATGATGATGACAAAAAGGGTGTGGAGGGAGGAGTAAGCACAGACTTGAGATGTGTGTTATATACCAATTCCTCAGCATGAATATTATCATTATATACTGCAAACATGTAATAATAAATGAGAGAATGAAAAAATTAAAAAAATAAATTCTGCAATAAGAAAAAATAGAAAGTTTGAATAAAAGAGGTATATTATTAAATTTTGCCATTTGTGACTTAAAATATGTGACACATATTAACTTAAAGGATGAGAAATATAATTTGCCTCACAAATGTAGACATCCAGTTCAGCTTCAAGGCAGAAACATCATGGCAGATGGGCCTGTAGAGCAATGCTGCTTAGTTCATGGTGACTGGGAAGGACAGGAATGAAAGGACACCAGAGAGTAAGGGATCAGGGACCAGGTAAGTATGGAAAGGACACCACTGCATGACCCATCCAGACACACCCAGAAGTATGCTTACCTAATACCCTGGATGGCTCAGGAGCAAATCAAGTTGGTGATCCAGCTCAACTGACACAAGAGATTAATTGTGGGCATCTCACTTTTCTGCTTGTAGTAGTGTATTACAATCTTTCAAAAAGTTTCTAGTGGGAAATTTTTGTAAAGTATGCACAAAAATCTCCTTGTTTTATTTTAACTGCATATTAATCTATAGTCATTTCAAAATAAATTAATAGATTCCACTTATGAAAAGAGTATGGGAGTTCCTCAAAAGTCTTGAGTTAAAAACTACCATGAGATTCATTAATTTCTTTTATGGTTAATATAAACAAAAAATTGAAACAGAATCTTGAAGATGTGAATACATTCTCCTGGCCATTGTGGAATTATTCACAACAGCCAAGATATAAAAAAACTAAATATCCATGTACACATGTATTTGTATGCAAAATGTATTGTATACATACACTGAGATATTCAGTTTTAAAAAGAGTAAAAATCTGCCAAATGAAACAACATAGACCTAAGTGAAAGCATCTAGCCACAGAAAAACAAATACTACATCATTCCACTTATGTGAAATATTCACTTATGTGGTATATTTAGAAAAGTCAAACTCTTTGATATAGAGAGTAGTACAATGTTAATTGCTGGGAGCTGAGGAAAGGGAAAATGGGGAGTCAATGTTCAAAGACTATTAAGACTAAGTTATACAATAAGAGGAAGTTCAAATCTCTGTTATGCAACATTGTAACTATAATTAACAATATGTATAATGTATTGAACCTACTCTTTTTGGGTTTTTTTTTTTTTTTTTTTTGGTACACAGATCAAACTCAGGACCTTGGAAGGCAGGCGGTGGAAACACTGAGCCAAATCCCCGGCCCTATTGTACATACTCTTAAATTTTGTTAGGGGGATTTGTTGGGTTCTTCTAATATGGCAATCAATATTTTAAATAAATAATTAAGTCTCATAGATATGTATCAGGATAGTTTTTCTTCATTTGTCATTTACTGTGTACAATTTTAAAATATTAATACTATTCCATTCCTGTTTAAGTCTCTATTCATTTAGAAGTTGCTTCTCTTAATATGGTCATTAGCCATTTGGACTTTGTTTTTTGTGAATTGTTAATTCACAGTATTTTCTATGTTGATTGAGTTTTTTTTTCCATGTCAATTCGTAGGATTTCAGGATACATACTGTTTTGTCTGTGGTTTAACTCTTTGTGGATTTGTCCCTGTTGTAGTTATGGTTTTTATCTATTTATCCCCCAAAAGGCTCACACACTTATAGGTGTGGCTTTTGGAGCGTTAACACTCACCACTGATGAGCTTATAGGTAAATACGGTGTTGGGAAGTGAAGCTTGTTCTGAGGACGTGGGTTACTGGGGTTGTAACCTAGTAAGGTATATCTCCCTCTTTCCTCCCTTGTGTTTCTGCTTCCACTGCTATGCCATGAGCAACTCTCCTCTCTTACATTGTCCTTCCTGGGAGGCAGCTGAAAATGGACTGAAACCTGTATAAACTGTGAAACAAAATAAACCTCTCTTTCCTTTAACTTCCAAGTGTTGAGTATTTTGTCCCAGCAAACGGAAAGTACTAACTAAGACAGTGGTTATGGTATAGAAACATTATTACTTTGTAGGTCTTGGTTGATATAATCTGTTGTACCTTAACATTATAAACAGATCTACTTTCTCTCAGAAAATGGTAGCTAGAGAGAAGGAGAGATAATTTACCATAAAAGAAAGTAGATTGAAAGAAATCAGTAGACCTATACCTTAAGCATTGTCTACAAAAGTAACTAACAATTTAAAATTTGGACCTTGGAAAACTTTCATTTTAAAAACTACAAAATGATACCTTTTTTCTTCCAAACAATCCTTAGAGATATTATTACATATGGTAAAGTTAAAATATATAAAGGGATTACTTTGCCAAGAACCAAAATGATACCAAGAAGATCTGAGTTACAAAAAGAAAGGATAATCAAAGATTGTGGAAAATGCATGAATAAATCAAACTAAGCATTTATTTAGCAAATAATAATAATACTTCAATGCATATCACCACAACCCAATATAGGTTAAAGCTTTTGAACAAAAATTATGTAAATTACTAAGGTTAATGAGAATTAAAAATTCTAAAGTCTTGTTTCAACATGTTAAAGAGACAGATAAAAGATAATGTAATATACTTTGTTAAGTGTGAATATTAAAATGTCTGGAAAATCTAATTAAGCAAATTGTAGTTTCAAAAAACAGAGTAAAAATTCTGAAAGTCTAAAATTAAAAAATGAATTACTTTAAAGGAATAAAAATACATAATAGAATAAAAGACAATGGTAGAAGTAAATCTAAATGTATAAACCATATGTAAACATTTCATTACAATCTCTTGACAAGATTAAAAAATTGCTAGAAATCTTCTGTTTCAATGATACTAAACATAAAAATACCACCAATAAAACTAAACCATTATTAAGGTGAAAGATGATAAACAGATATTCACATACTCTAAAAAAATTACCCTATGTCTTTGTTACTAGTACAAAGGGCAAAATGGATCACTTCAACTTATGCAGCAATCAAAAAGGTCTGATGTGGTCAAAATGTGTCTAAAAAAATAATGGTCTATGATTCAGCTATAAACATTGAATGAGATACAGTTACTCCCAAAAGTATTTAGCCTCACAAATAAAATACTGAGTAGAACAAAAAGGCAAATTGCAGAAATATAAATGTAGTGGTTCAATTTCCTTAAAATCCTCAACCACATAAAAGCAAATAATATATTGTTTAGAGATCCAAACAAATGTGGTAAACTAGTCAAAAGTATAAGGAGCAATTAGAAGAAAAGACACCTGATAAAGTTTATGCTCATAAGTGAGATGTTAATTAGAAAGGATCAGAGAGGATGCAGAGTCAAAAGCATCCTAGGAAATTGGTTTAGAATATGTATTTAAGTTACATGGTGATTATCAGAGGATTTGTATTATTTTCACATTTTCATGTTTAGTTTATGTGAACTCATTGAACACTCTAGTAATTATTTATAAAAGAATATTAAGCAAAAAAGATAATAAAATAAGACTAAGGATTAAATACTGAAATGAGATTATAATAGTAGAAGCAGATAATTGACTAATGATGATACCTGGTCATAGTACCAATAGGTGATTAACTAAAAGAGAAAAGATAAACATAAAAAGTACATTGAGAAAAGTGACAGAGATATTTTGTTGTTTCTTTTTTTTCATTTTTATATTTCAAAGTAATGGCATTTCTTGCTAAGCAAATTATACTCCTGTTAATAGAATTTCTTTTGCAAAATTTTCCTCACCACAAAAATCACAGACAAATCTACTTCCAGAACAAGGTCAGGCCTTCTCATAAGCACCCATTGATATGTGCTGATGGCTCTGTCAGTGCTGATTCTGTGTTCCCTCATGTTGTAACCAGTGTTTTCAGGAAAAACAGATTTAGTGCAGGACATAGAAATTTCCAAGATTAGCTTACAATATCCATCCAGAGAGTAAAATATAGAAGAGGGAAAGAGATCTATCTGTATACTAGAGATCTGAAGAATCCAGCTGAAGGCCTAGAGCCCACGGCAATGTCCCATACAAGTTCCTATCAAGAGGCTGTGGAATCTGATGTGGAACATTAAAGGATCTATACCAGAAAGCCCAAGGGCTGGTGCTGGAGGCAAGAGAGTCTGTGGTAACAGGCCCAAAGGCCAGTACTGGAAGCTGAAGAATCTGCACTGAAAGCCAAGAGGTGATGCCCAAGGCAAAGGCAAAGACCATAGCTCCTCTGAAGAGAACAGCAGCCATCTTTGGTGACAGCAAAAACCAGAGCTCCTAGACCAGAGCTCCTCTGAAGAAAAATAGCTGCAAGGAAGTTCTTCCAAAGGAAATCAGCAGAAATCTTTTCCACCTATTCTCCTTTTTATACTGTTCTAACAAAAATCCCCCTTAAAGTGGGTCTTCCATGTCCAGAACCATAGGCTGGGTGTTCCCCACTCAAGTTGACAATTAATTAACCACCACAATCCACTCCTTGTTGACTTGATAATCAGACACATTTTCCTTAAAACATAGCATCCAGTATCAGATCTGTAAAGAATTAACATGTCTTGATCTATTCGGATTTATGTTAATGTAACAATTATATGTATACAATTACTGTTGCACTCATTTCCACACTAGAAATAAATATTAAAAGGGTTCTCAAAATTCAAAATTAAAACCACAATACTTTGTCTAAGTAAACTGATTACAGACAGGTATCTAAAAACTATAAATGTTTATGCTTCACACAACTCCTTTCTGTTCCTCTAACTTTATTTCAAAATCTTAAAAATGGATTTCGTACTAAATGACAATTAAAATACCAAAAATCATATAAAAAGAAAACTCACATCCACAAGTAAAAAATTAATAATTTGTTTGCAAACTGGAATATAACAACACAGTTCATCCACATTTAAAAAAATAGTACTTCTCAAGTTTTAAAACTCCCTTCATTTCCATTTATGTACATGTTTTGACAATACTTAAAAACCAACATCAAATCCATCAACATCATATTAGTACCTTGAAATCATTAGGAGAAAGCTATTACAATCACAATTCCCATTTCCCATTAACTTCCCATTAACACTAGGAGATGCCTCATAGGATCTACTGCACTCCAAATATACTCTTCTCTTCTCTCAATGTGCAGTTACATTTGTAAAAGGCCTCAGACCATCTTTTCCATTGAACTTTTCTTTCTCCACAACCATATTCTTTTCTGCTTCATTCTTGCAATCCATAGGTTCACTGGAGTCCCCTTTTTAGTCAAACTCAAAATTCTTCAAATCACCCTGTTAGGCTCTCTGCTCTTGATTCCCAACATAGACGGGGCAAAAAGACCTGAACAGTCACCATGCCACTGCCCTAATACTAGACTGCCTTGAAATTTCTTCTGGCACCCAGGCAAAACCTCTGAACATAAGCAAACACAGATAAACTTTCCACCACAACACACACCACCTGGGATCAAACACCAAATGCAGTCCTTCCCAACAGAAGTCTTCTGAGCCTTATCTTTACTGATAGCATTTCCAGCAGTACTCTGGTTCTACGAGCTCTGACCTGAGTCTTACATATAAAAAGTCTAAAATGTTCTGGGGCTGCCTCCTTGGCTGGTCTCTCAAAAACCTTTCCAAATTCTTCTCACAAGCCAATTCCTAAAGCTCTTAAGTCACATAGCCAGGCAATTTCACAGGAATGACCCTGCTCCTGGTACCAAATTTGTTGTAGTGAGTATTTGCAAGAGAAACAGATTTAATTCAGGACACAGAAATTTACAAGATTAGCAGACAATACCGACCCACAGAGTTAAATGAGGAAGAGTGTAAGAAATATGTCTTCACTCCAGAGATCAGAAAAATCTGGCCAAAGGTATAGAGCCCTTTGCAATGTCCTGTATGTGTTCATATCAGAAAGCAAAGGAATCTGTGATGGAAGACTGAATAATCTGAGCTGGAAAGCCCAGAGGCTAGTGCTGGATGCTAGAGAGTCTTTGTCAGCAGGCCAGAAGATCATGCTGGAAGTTTAATAATCTGCATCAAGAGCTAGGAGGCAATGCTCAAGATGAAGGTGAAGCCCAGAGCTCTTCCAAAAGAAACAACACCCATCCTTGTCAAGGGTGAAGACTGAAGCTCAGGTGAAGTCTCTCCAGAAAAGCCCTTGGAAAAAAAGCAGCTGGAATGAAACTCTTCCCAGAAAAATCAGCACCAATGCTGCTTTTCTAAGGGAAATCAGCTGAAATCATTCCCTCTCATTCTTCTTTTACACTGTTCCAACAACTAGTCTCCTTACGTGGGTCTTCAATGCCCAGAACCATGCTGACTTAATTCAGCTGGGAATTCCAGTTCAAGTTGATAATCAGTTAACTATCATACCTCATAAACTGTGCATACTGCTCTGTCTTTCAATAACTTGATTTTTCAAAATAGCATACATCCAATGCACTGTAGTCTATAGCATAGAAACTTCATAAATATTTACTAAATAAGCATAAAAATAATGTATAAATAAATGACACCATGAAAGAGTTTTAGCTCTTTTCAAATGATACAGTAAAATATATTTGGTGGAATGTACAATAATATATTTTAAAAATTATTTAATTTACTATTCCTCTATTTTTATAATTTTCTAAGAAATAAGCATAACTTAATTAGATGTCAAAGATATGTCTCTAGTTTCTGAGAGATGACTCATTAAAATTAAAAAAGTATACATGGACTTTACTCAGCAGTGCCTGAAATAATTTATAAAACATTTATGGCCCTGGAGGTCTCAATAATCTGCTATAGGAGTTTCAAAATATCCATCTCTTTCACAAGGCACAATAGTATGCCCTGATTTATACTTACTTTGAACTAATTGTGTGCCTCTAAATATTTAATTTACGGAGCTGTCAGTAGGCATTGCAACTATATGGAAGACTACAGGTTTCATTCATTTTTATGTAAAGCAAGATTATGATAAGAAAAATAAAGTGAGGTTTCTAATACACTTTTGACAGACTGGAAGCAATAGGCTTCATTTGCAATGAATGAACAAGTAGATGTAAAGCTAAGCAAAGAAAGGATGCAAGCAACCGTTACAGGAAAAACACAGATGGACCAAACAGGTGGTGTGGACGCAGCAGGAGCTGATGATGAATGGAATACTGGTGGTGGAAAAATATAACTCAATTCCATAAAAGTCAGATGTATTTCAGCACAAGCTACTGAATTTTAGAGGACTGAATCAGGAACCCATCTGGGGCACTTACAGTTGTTATAAGAAAGTTGCCAGTACTTGAAAACAATGCAACGGCCTTTGTCTTGCTGAAAAAATAATTTGGTATCAACCATCTAAGACTGATTCATTGTTTCTAAAATGTGTATATAGAACTTGGGTGAAAAATCTACTTACAAGTAGGATTTAAGAGGGCATATTTGTACACAGCTAAAGCTATGTATTTTCTATGGAGCACAGTACTTTGAAGTGTCAAAAAAAATGTAAAAGTATAAAGAAGTATGGTCATTTTTAACCTAACCAGGTATAACCCTTGATATGTCAGCTACATCTTAATCACAACTTTTTAAAAATAAAAGGCATCAATATGAAAAGGCCGCACATTAAGATAATGTCACACCACATTAAGATAATGGCAATGAGGTTTCTCATCAGGTAAAACACTTCTTGGATATAGAAGTATACAGAGAAAGTTGAATATGATTTTCTTCTTTTGTACTTTTAAATATTTTTTCTGCAAAATAATTTAAATTAAACTATTTAAGTAGTTTGTTCACCAAAATATTTTAAAATTCCAAATTAAAAATCTGTTTTAAAAACTGATCTTATGTTGTCATTTAATTTTTTATTTTATGGAAAATAAAGCACAATTTCATAATCCAAAAAGATAATAACAGCAGTTATTAGATGGTATATAATTATCTTCAAATTAGTTACGCAGAGCACAGGACAAAAACCAAAAAGATTCTTTAAAAAAGAGCAAACAAGTGATAACACAAAACTTTCTTTTCATTGAACTAAGTATAAATGAGACCAATTACAATATATATTGAAATATTTTTTAAACAATTAAATTTGTATTTGAGGGAAATAAATGAACTTACTTCCTATTATCGCTCTTCTATTTTGCTCTTTGTTTATATAGATATATTTATATATTATTTGATTTATAAAGTATTTGATATAAATTCAGCTTGCATATCACATCTAGAAGCCTCTGCACAGTTTATTCAAGTTTTGTAATAATACAGATAATATTGATTTAGACATGCTTTTGGCACATTTTTCTTCTTTTTTTGCTCCAGGAGACATAAATACATATCACAGAATCTGATCTATCATTAGGACAATTGAGTCAACAAATCTGTAGAAATGATTTGTATTCCATTATCCCAAATATAAAACTAATGTTCAAAACTTTGCTTTATAAATCTCTATGAAAGGGAAGCCACACAGATTCCTACCCAGATCATATGCTTATGTGGGATGTCATTAATTAGAAAAGTACATGTGATGTGTACATAGACAAAATAAAATATATTTCTTTAAGAAATGTACAGACAATCCACTTCATCGGCAAGTTAAATGTAAAAAGTAATTGCACATGTGCTTAAAGAAGTACTTTGGCTCAAGTGATAGTTAGACATCACTCAGGCAGTTGTGGCAGGTTAGAGGGCAGAAGAAAGGCCCAGGAGACAGAAAAGTTCATAGGAACTTCCAAGCCACTCAAGCAGGACTGGTATCAGTACTTAAATATTCCAGTGGATGATTCCCTGAAGAATATTTATCCCATCATAGAAAGGTGTAGATAACACACAGGAACTGCAGAGCCAACCTTCCTGGTTTCAAATTGCAGCTCTGCCACTAGATCCATCTACACTGGATATATAATGAGAAAAGAATCAGAAATTGGGGGCTATACTGCTTCATCTATCTATTCCTAAGCACTAACCATCTTATCCAGTTGAGATTGTTTCTAGATGTGACAAAACAGAGCAACCTCCAAGATATGCATGCTTACTCTTATGGTTTAGATCTAAAATGATCCCCATAAACTTATGTGTGGAAACTGATTGGATCCTGAGAGCAGACACTATAGCTCATTGGCTGCTTGAAGGTGGGTCCTGTCTAGAGGCAGATCACTCTGGGATGTGACCTGAAAGCATATATCTCCCTCCTAGGATCCTTCTGTCCCTCTACTTCCTAACCACCATGAGGTGAGCATCTTTCTAATCTCTATGTCCCACCTTGGCCATGCTGCCTTACAGTCAGAAGATCATGCAAAGACTGAGACAGCTGAAACTTTAAAAAAACATAAAATTCTCCTTTAAATATCACATGTCAAGTACTGTGGCTCAGCAACAGGAAAGTGACTAAAATACTGACTATGCTGGTGATGTGGAGTAAAAAGTAAATTTCTTCACCCTTTCCCTGGCTCATAGACACTCCTTCTTACTGTCAACTAGGAAGCAAAATGATCCAAATTCTGACATTTTTTCTCCATCATCTTATATGTTCCTGTCCATTACCACCACAATTACCCTTCCAAGAAAATGGTGAGTCTTTTTCTTCCATGGATGATTCCATTGAAATTCTGACAGCTATTTATATAGTCTCACTTTAAATGCCCTCTACTCATGATTCAGAAGCCATTATCAAGAAAGCCACGATTTTTCTGCCTCCTCATGTGTAAACATTAAAAATTTCCCATTCTCCTTTCAAATGTCAGTGAAAGATTAAGAGGGAAGACACTTTCAAAGATATCATGGTCAAGAACAGGCTGGGAGACAGGACTATTGGTTCTTATCAGTAAAACAAGAAATTTCCATATTGTTTTCCTAAATGGTTTTGTCATTTTACGTTCACATTAGCAGTATTAGAAAGTTCTAACTGGTTCACACCTAAACTGACATTTATTCTTTTAAAACTTTTAACGTCATCTCCCTAATGAGTGTATAACATGATCTTGTTATTGTACTGATTATTATTTTTCTTATTCTAGTGTTGCACACCTTTCCTTGTGCTGTACTGGCTATTTATCATCTTGTGTCTACTTTTTAATTCGGTTGTCTATAAATGAGCTGCAGGAGTTCTTTATATATTCTGGTCATAGGTTATATGCATTGTAAATATGGTCTGTTTAAGGACTACTTTTCACTTTCTTAACGATGTCATTTAGAGTTCTAAATTTTGATGGAATCTCATTTATTAATTTTTTTCTTTTATACGTCGTGTTTTATATATCCCAGGAAATTCTGGCCTACCCTAAATTCATAAAAATTTTCCCTTATAATTTTTTCTTAAGGTTTTATAGTTTTAGTCTTTCATAGTTAGGTTCATAGATCCTTTCAAGTTATTTTTATGTATGGAAATAAAGGATTGAGGTTAATTTTTTATATGCGGATACCAGGTTTTCTAGTGCCATTTGCTGAAAACACTCTTTTCCCCTGCTCTTGAAATGAGTTTATGTTCTATAAAATATTAATGTTAAATAATCTTTCAAAACTCAGTAGACCATATATGTGTGGTTCTATTTCTAGGTTCTTTGTTTTATTCCAATGATCTATATGTCTTTCCTTACACCAACACTGCCTTCATTACTGTAGCTTTAGAGGAAGTCTTAAAATTAGGTACTAAATGTCTTCCAACACTGTTCCCTTTTTTTTCTTTTTTACTTTTCTGGGTCCTTTGTACTCCTACTTAACTTTTAAATTTCAATATCCAATGCTTCATTTATAGCAAGTATACATAGACCTGAATTTTTATAAATACCTTGTGTTTTCTAACCCTGCTAAATTCAAATACAAGTTCTAAGGGCTCCTAGAGATTTCTTAGTATTTTCTCTGTAGATGATCATTTCATCTACATATAAAGATTTTACTTCTACCTTGCCAATCCTATCCTAATTGTGTCATTTTATTGCCAGATTATTTTGGTTTGGGCCTATGTTTCAAAGTTTAATGGACAAATGAAGAGTAGGCATATCTTCCCTTGTTCCCCACCTTAAGGAGAAAGCACTGTATCTTCTCCATTCATATAAGGCATTCTCTCTGGAAGTATGGAGTAGATGTCTTTGATCTGTTGAGAATGTTCTGTTCTACTTCTAATCTCTTGATAGCTTTTATCATGAACAGCCATAGAATTTATTCCAATACTTTATCTCCAACTAGTGACAGGATCTCTGGCTTTTTCCTTTCCTCTGTTAAAATGATGACTTTTGGGGGTGGATCTTCCAATGCTGAACCAACACTGCCATCCCTATAATAAAACCACTTTCTACACTAGTAGTTTGTTTTGTTAAACAAATTTCTATCTATGTTCATACTTTTTTCTTCTATTATCTTTATCCAGTTTTAGGATTAGCACAATGTTGATTTCCTAAAATGAGGGGAGAAGTGTTCCTTCTTTTTTCTGCTTTAATTGTTTGATATAATTTATCAGTTAAAATGTATATGAGCCTGCTGTTGTCATATAGGTAGGTTTTCAAGCTAGGAATATACTTTCTTTATAGGTGCTATTCAAATTTTATATTTCCTCCAGAGTTAGTTTCATTAATTTGTCTTCCAAGGTACTTCTTAGAAGTTGTCCAATTTATTTGAAAAAAAAATTTGTAATATGCTTTCTATATCCTTTTAAATTCTGTAAAATCTGTGGTAATGTCTCCTAGATCTTAATATTGTAATTTTAAAAAGGTATAACTGATATTGTGTAACAGGAAGGAAAGGTCTAAAGGAGTAGGGGAAATGAGAGGGGTAGGGGAAAGGAAAGAAGGGAAAAGAAAAAATAAGAGAAAAGGAAAAAAAATGGAAACAAAGCCTTTGCAAACAGGGAAGGGAGGAGGGGGTGACTGGAGGGCAGGGGAAGGGGAAAAATAAGAACCAAGATACATCATGTAAATGTACAAGATCCTAATGATGAATGTAACTGTATTTTATATCTAAAATGTAGCAATAAACTCAATGGCAAAAAAAAGAACAGGCTTGGAGGAATCATGTGATGGAGGAAGGAATCTAAGTGTTGAAACTGGACCATCCAATACATAACCCCTGCTTTCTCAGAGAAAGCTAATAGTGATTATAATACACAAATCTTTGAAGCCCAAGTATTTGAGATATTACAGATTTCTCCCTCATATATCTATTCAATAAAGAGCACTAGGTGGGGTCTGCAACATGTTAGTTCAGGCTACTTCCAAGATGTGGATTTTTCAAAGCCTATCCCCTCATAATTCTGTACAGCATATTTTAAATCCAGCCAGTAGGTAAAGGAGAGGTTAAAGCTGTAGTTTCAGGATATATGGTCCAGGACTGAAGATGTCACATTGTACCCACATTCCACTGGCTAGTCACATGGTCTTAACTGTAATATAGGAAATACAGTAGGTAAACCAAGAATTAAAATAACATATGGGGTTATTGAAATATAAGATTTATTCTGCCAGCATCTTCCTTTCTGCTTATCAATATTCAGTTTATTACCACACATAATATATGATCATTCCCTGCAAAAGGACACCTCTCCAAATGCAGTGCACAAAACTACTTCATCTATCTTGAAATCTAGGGTTCTCAGTGAGACACATTTTTTTCAGCCATATGCAAACATAGCTGGGGATCTTGTGTTTCAACTGAAATACAGATTTTGTACATGCAATACCAAGGAAATTGTAATAACAACTGACATTACCATTTGGAATAAAAAGATGAAAGATGAAAGGAAAAATAAAGCAATAATGTTCAATTATCCATAGATCTCTGAAATGCTTTAGTTAGATTTAAACATTTTATTTTGCCTTGTGAATGGGAAACTTTTTGATGACTTGCAGGTCTTGAATTATTGTTCAGTTTCCTGTCTCTCTTGTACATTTTCCTGCATAACTGAGAGTATTTTTCTGGTGACTCCGAATTCCTTGATATTGCACAAATTTTAAGATAAATGTAAACTTCTGCAAAAGAATCAGCATGGATGTTTGTGGGCATTTAAATTGAATTGGTTTAGGAATCTACTGTAGGATTCTTAAATATTGTGATCCATTAAAGTAAAATGTCTTTCCATTCATCTAGGTTCTTGAAATCATTTTACCAATCTTCTACATTTTTCAAAGACTTTCACTTCGGTGTAAAATTTATTGTTTGACTTTTGTTAGTAAATGTTTGCAGTGTATAATGATTGCACAGACTACAGGGAATTGGTACATGTACAAAACACATTTCCAATATTTTTTGTCCCCTTCTCTCCAACTCTCCTTTCTTTTTCCATCATTTGATTATGTATTTATCTAATAAGATATTATAAATTTAATTATTGTATATTCAGATTTAAAACCAGAATGATAGACCAAATAACATATAAAACATGTAAGACAATAGTATCAAGTCAATATGCACTTTTAGATACTTGTCCATGCTGAATTACAATACCTTTTTTCTCTATGTTTTTAATATTATCTGCCTTTTATTTTACTGTAATCAAACAGGTAATATGACTGATAGTTATATATAAATATATATATATATATATGGAGATATATCATATATGTATATGGAGAGATAGTATATAAGCACGCTTATATAAGTATTTACAAGATTGGCTTACAATGGCCAACAACAATCAAAGGTGGAAATGTGTAAAAGGACTGTCTGTGTGCTAGAGATCAGAAGGATATAGTTGAAGGCCTGAAGCTCATTGTAATGTGCTTTGCAAGTCCATATCGGGAGGCCGAAGGGTCTGTAATGGAAGGGTAAAAGGTCTGTGCCGGAGGCTGAAGAGTATACACTGCAAGCCAGGAGACCACGTCCATGGTGAAGGTGAAAACCAGAGCTCCTCTGAAGAAACTGAAAGGAGCTTTTCTTCTTTGTTTCTCTGTTATACCATTCAAATAGCAAGGCTATTCATTGCTGTCACTCACACCCATTAAATTGCAGCAAAGCTTTAGTCAGTCCCTTCAGCCGCACCCAGAATTATGCTGATCCAATTTAGTTGGGTGTTTGCTACTCAGATTGACATAATCCATCATATATACTTCTATTATAAATATATAAAATAGATCTACCATATATATATATAATATTGAGTTTTTCATGTAAGAGAAACCATGTGATATTTAAGCTTGTGTGTCTGAGCTACTTCCCTTAATATTATGGCCTCAAGGTGCATCCATTTTCCTACAAATGTCTCAAGTTTATCCTTCTTTGTGACAGAGAAGTGCTGCATTGTTTATAAATACTACATTTTCTTTATCCATTCATCAGTTGATGGACATACAGGCTGCTTCCAAAATTTAACTATTATGAATTGCACTGCTATATAAATGGGTATACAAACATCACTGTAGCGTAATGTCTTTAACTCTTTGGGAAGATATCTAGAAGGGGAATAGCTGGCTCACTTGGAATTTCTGGTTTTAGCTTTTGGAGGAATCTTCATATTGATTTCCATAGTGGTTGTATCTGTTTACATCCCCACAACAATGGAGACACGTTCCTTTTTCCCCTCAGCCTCAACAGAGTCTGATATTGGTTGATTTCTTGATGGTAGCCATTCTTTCTGGGATGTGTTGGAATCTCAGTGTGGTTTTAAATTGCATTTCATGAATAATCAGTGCCATTGAAAATTTTTTCTGTATTTATTGGCTGTTTCTATTTCTGGATCTGAGAAGTGTATATTATTCTCAGATGCCCATATTGTATTTTAATTGGATCTTTAAATTTGGGAGATGTAATTTTTTTTTTAGTTCTTTCTATATTGTAGATATATTTTTTTCTGAGGAGTAGCTGGAAAAAAAATTTTTTCCCTTTCTGTAGGTGGTCTTTTAGGGTCTGTTGGTGGATTCCATCACTATATAGCTGTTTAATTTGATGTGATGCCATTTGTTTATTCTTGGTATTTTTTCTTGGGGTTTTGTTCAGAGAGTCCGCCTACACCTGTGTCTTCAAGAGTTTTACCTATTTTGTCTTCCAGCAGATTAACTGTTCTTGTTCTAATGCTTAGATATTTGATCCATTTTGATTTTAGTTTAATTCATGGTGAGAGATAGGGGTCTAGGTTCAACTTTCTGCATATGAATAGCCCATTTTTCCAGCATCATTTGTTGAAGAGGCTATCTTTCCTTCAGTGAAACAATCAGCCCACTTTGTCAAAGGAGTTGTGTCTATTTCTTTTATTCTGTTCTATTGACTCATGAGTAAGTTTTCTTTGCCAATACTATGCTGTTTTTATCACTGTAGCTTTGTAATATAACTTGAAGTCTGGGATTGTGATACCCCTGTCTTGCCCTTGTTTCCCAGAATTGCTTGTGCTATTATAGGTCTTTTCTTCCAAATGCATTTTAAGATTGTTTTATCCAATTCGGTAAGGAATGTTACTGGTAAATTGATTGAGTTTCCATTAAATCTATATAAAAATTTATAAAGTATGGCCATTTTTACTGTATTGGTTCTGCCTATCCAGGTACAGGGTATATCTTTCCATTTTCTGATACTTTCTTCAGAATACTATAATTTTCATTGTATAGCTTTTTTACTTCCTTGGTTAGCTTAATTCCTTAATTCATTTATCTTGATGCTATTGTGAAGATATTTTCCCCTAATTTTCCTCTTGATGGTTTGATATTGGTTTTTGAATGTTGACTTTGTATCTGGATAAAAGCTGAATTTGGATATTAGTTCTAGAAGTTTTCTGGTGTATTTTGGGGTCCCTCTATGTAAATGATCAGGTCATCAGCAAATAATGGTAATTTAACTTCTTCCTTCCCTATCCATATCCCTTTTGTGTCTTTCTATCCTCTTATTTTTCTAGCTAATGTTTAGAGAACTATACTGAACAGAATTGCTGACAGTGGATCTCCTTGTCTTGTGCCTGATTTTAGAGGGAAAACTTTCAACTATTCTTCATTTAGTATGATTTCATTTAGTATGATGTTGGCCATTAGTTTGACATAGATGGCTTTTGTCAGATTAAGATAAAGACCTTCTAGTCCTTTTGTCATCAGGATTTTTATTATGAATTGATGTTGGATATTGTCAACTACTTTTCCTGCATCTATTGAGAAGATCATGTGATTTTTGTCCTTGCTCATCTTTATGTAGTTTATTACTTTATTTATTTGTACATGGTGAATCATCCCTGAATCCATGGAATGAATTCTACTTGATCTTGATGTGTGACCTTTTTTTTTTTTGTACTGGGGATCAAACTCGGGACCTTACGCTTGCAAGGCAGGTGCCAGAACCACTGAGCTAAATCCCTGGCCCGATCTTTTTGATGATTTGCTGCATGCTATTTCCAAATAGATCACGGAGGATTTTTGCATCTCTGTTCATTAAAGATATTAGTCTTTAGTTTTCTTTTTTGGTTGGGTCCTTTTCTGGTTTTGAAATGAAAGTAATGCTTGCTTCCAGGAATGACTTTGCTAGTACTGACTCCAAATTTATTTCATTAAAGAATGAGAGGAGTACTGGCTTTAAATGCTTTCTAAAGTTCTTGTGGGATTTGGTAGTTAATTCGTCAGGACCTGCGCATTTCTTAATTGATATAGTTTTTTAACTTCTATTTCACTGATGCCTATTGGCTTATTGAAAATCTTTATATCTTCATAGTTCAGCTTTGGTAATTCTTATGTATCTAAAAATGTATCCATCTCTTCTGAATTTTCCATTTTATTGGATAAAACTTCTCAAAGTAGTTATCAATAATTTACTGGATTTCAGTAGAATCTAGTGTGATTTTGCTTTTTTATTACTAGTTGAATGTCTTTAGGTATTTTTATTCCTTATATTGGTAAGATTGCCTAAGGTGTTGTCTATTTGATTTAATCTTTCAAAAAGATAACTCTGCAATTCACTGATTCTTTGTATGTTTTTTCAGTCTCAGTTTCGTTAATTTCTGTACTGATATTTATAATTTCCTTTCTTGTATTAGCTTTGGATTTAGATTTTTCTTATTTTTATAGGACCTTGATGTTCATCATTAGGTTATTTATTTCAGCTTTCTCTATTTTTCTGATATGGGAATTCACTTCTATGATATAGATTTCCTTCTTAGGCCTGCTTTCACTATGTTCCATAGTTACTGGTATGACCTCCCGGCATTATCATTTTACTGTAGAAACTGTTCAATTTCCTCTTTAATTTCATCTGTGACCCATTGGTTATCGAAGAGATTTTTGTTTAATTTTCATGTGTTTGCTTATTTTCTGTGTTATTTTGCCATTGATTTCTAGTTTCAGTGCACTATATATATATATATATATATATATGATAATTTCAATATTTTGCATTTACTTAAGCATGCTTTATTGGCTAGTATGTGGTCTATTTTGGAGAAAGTCCCGTGTGCTGCTGAGAACAAAATGTATTCTGTTGCTATTGGATGAACAACTCTAGATATCCATTAAGTCCATTTGATTGAAGGTTTGGTTCAACTCTAATATTTCTTTGTTGACTTTTTGTCTAGTTGATCTATGCATTTGTGTCAGTGGGGTATTGAGTTCCCCCATTATAATTAAATTGCTGTTTATTTGATTCTTCATGTCCTCTAGTGTTTGTTTTATGAAGACTGATGCACCTGTATTTTGTGTGTATGTGTTTATAAATCTTAACTCTTCCTGTTGAATTCTTCCCTCACCCAATGTGTAATGACTTTGTCTCTTCTGATCAGTCTTAGCTTGAAGTCCACTTTGTCTGAAATTAGGATAGCAATTCCCGTTTTTTCCAAGTTCCCATTGCATGGAATATTGTTTTTCACCTCTTATGGCTTGTGTCCTGATTTCTCCCAAAGCCTCATGCAGTCTTACATGGGACTTATTCTAAGGTGGGTGAATCTAGAGTGTGTGATACTGGGACTAAGGTGTGTGATTACTAAACCACTACACATGAGTGATTGGTTTGGGACTGCCCTTATCCTGGTAGTTCGAATAAGATAAAAGGAGCAAAAAGACACTGTTAAGATCTCTTATTAAAAAAGATCCTTTTTTTTTTTTTTTTTTAACTGTGTTTTGGGCACCATGAACGGTTTCTCCTCTGCCTCTCTTGTCGCTTTTGATGATTTTGCTGCCATAAACTTTGACCCCTCTGCCAGCCTGCCTTGAACCCACCAAATTATGGACTGAAACCTCTATGAACTGTAAGCCAAATAAACTTCTTCCCTTTCAACTTTGGATGTCAGGTATTTTGTTTCAGCAATAAGAGAAAAGTAATTAACACACTATCCTTTGGTTTTTAATGTATGTGTATAGCTTGAATTAAATGTGCTTCTTGTATGCTGCATATTGTTGATTTTTCCTCTCTTTATCCATTCTGCAATCTGTGTCTTTTGGTTGGAGAATTGAGACCATTCACATTCAGAGTGATTACTGAAAAGTATTGACCTATTCCCATCCTTGCATTATTTTCATGCTTTTATTTCATCTTTTGCTTAGCTGCTCATCCCCCCAGGCATATTTGTTCTTTTTGACTTGTTTACTTTGTTGGCTTCATCGTCTCTCTTTTTCTCCCTTAAATTCTTTTATTGGTACATTTTGGGCATACAACACATTTACATTTATCATTGGGTACTTGTACCTGTACATGATATATCTTGGCTCTTATTTTTTCCCCATTTCCTGTCCTTCCTTCACCCCCTCCAACCTTCCCTGTTTCTTTCTAAGATATTTTTGAGAATTTTTTTGTAATACTGTTTTGGTGGTCATGAATTTCTTGAAGTTCTTCTTGTCATGGGAACATCTTATTTCTTCATCAATTGTAAAGAAATGCTTTGTAAGATATGTAAGTTGTGATTGGAAGTTGTTATGTTTTAAGGCTTGAATCACTTTACCCCAGGCCCTCCTGCTATTTTAAAATGTACGTATTAATGTCTCCTCTGATTCTAGTGGGTTTACTTTTGTATTTGATTCATTGTTTTCTCTAAAACTTTTAAAGGTTTTGTCCCTATGATGGACTTCTGAAACTGAGTAAAATGTGGTGTGGAGAGGTTCTCTTTTTTTCATGACTACTTGATGTTCTGTGTGCCTCACTTATCTGTATACTTACTTATTTCCCTATATTTGGGAAGTTTTCTGCCATTATTTATGTGAGTAGATATTTTATGCTACTTGTGTTGTCTTCTGCTCTTTTACTTAATACAATTATTGTTAGATTAGTCTTCTTTGTAGCATCCAGCAGTTGTTGAATGCACTGTTCATTTTGTTTTGTTCCTGTTCAGGTGTCTTCAAGTAGTTGGTCTTTGAAGGCATCATTGACTTCTAGGTCTGAAATTCTGTCCTTACATCAGTCTGCTCTGCTTCCCGTACTTTCAATATGATTTTTAATTTGTTGAATTTCTCAATTAAAATTTTTCATGGTCTATAATTCTTTGGTAAACTGGTGATTCATATTTTGTATCATTTTGTTTAGCTCATCTAGGTTTATATCAGTGTCTTCTCAGAGTTTTTGCATCTTTTTGGTTATTATTCCTTTATATATTTAGTTGTATCTTCTCTAATCCTGCTGAGTGTTTCTTTGAACTGTTTTCTAACTTCTTCTGTTATGTTTCAAATAATTCCGGTTTGTGGCTTATACTATTCTGGCCCTTGGTGTTTCCTGGATTGGCTTGGGGGAGTTGGGTGTTTTGGGAGGTTTTTTTTACCTTTTCTTTCCATGTTTCTGTGGTATTTGCTTTTGTTTTTTGTTTTGTGCTCAGGTTTGTGGATCCTTATAGTCTAAAGACTTTCTTGGTGGTATAAAGATCTCTTTAGTAGCTTATAAGTGTGGTACTTTCGGCATGGCTTATTATAATCTTTTGCCAAAGCCCCAAGATTAGATCACCTTGGTTGTTTGGGGAGAAGAAGATTAAGTGTAGTTATCCCAGCAACAAAATTCTGTGGGAAAATATTATAGTTTTGTTAATGTCACAAAGGCAATCCGAGTGTTGGTTTACAAAGAAGTAACAATTATATAATCTTGTTAATAGCAAGTGAAATAGCTGCAGTAATATTGCCTGAGACAAACTAGATGTTTACACAAGAACCAGTTTCTTACCACCGTTTATCCTAGAGTAAAAAGGGGTAACTATGATGTAAACATTAAAGCAACCCCTGTATTATCTTACAGCTAATGTGTACCTAATGCAGCAGCTTATCTCTGCTAATGGGAGAAAAAAATTCAACACTAATACAGTTTACTATAAAAGACTAACAAAGCTTTATTGTTACAATACTAAAGATTTATGGCTTGGGAATAGGGAAATGTAAAAAGAAAACTTTGAAACCTTAGGGTTAGTAAGGGTAACCTTAGTAACTAGGAGAGAAACAATTAAAGGACATGTCCATGGCCAGGAAGCCATAGTCAGGCTGTCACCTGACTGACACCCAGAGTGTTATAAGCTAAACAAACAATGCCCCATCCCCAAGACTAGAGACCCAGTTCAGCCTGAAGTTCCATGAATTTGAAAGCTCAGAACTTCCGTCCTACCCTAATTCTAGGGCTGACTTGCTGGTGATTACCCAGGAAGGATCTGGGCTCTGACTGCCTCCTTTGTCTACCAGCAAGAGCATGGATACACCTTGAATTGGACATATCACAAAACTTTTGATACTGGAAAATAATCACAGGCTTAAAATCGTAGATAAATTTCTTTACTTTTGTATTTGATTTTTGATTGTTTTTGTTCATTTGTTCTTTATTTTTGTTTTTTATGAGTGTGAGCATGGTTTTTGGTTTTCTTGTTCTGTTTTGTACTTGCTTTGTTCCCCTTCTTTTCTTCCTTCCAGTCTTCTTCACCAGTTTTCTAAGGATTGGATAATCTTCCTTTGTCCTTCAGCCTTGCTTCTAATCTCTCTCTTCTTTTATTTCTCAATTTTCCTCTTCTCTCTTTTAATTTTTCTTCCCTTAATTGCTTCTCTGTTATTCTTCTCTATATAAGTTCTTACTTTTCCCTTTTTTTTGAAAACATACTGAATTTGCTTGCAATTCTAATTTAATGTTTGGATTTCTAATTGCTAGTGTACAGAGTATAGCATTTGCATTTTATTTTTTTGTACCCTGTAATCTTACTGATCTTGTTAGATCAAATAATTTTGCTTTGTTTTGTTTTGTTCTATCAATTCTTCAGGGTTTCCTATTTAAAATATCATGTCATCTGCAGTACAATACTTTCCTTTCTAATTTGGATTTTTTGTTTGTTTGTTTTTGTTGACTAATTGCCCTGACTATAGCCTCCAGCACAATCTGGGATAGAATTGACAAGAGTCAATACCCTTACAGTGGTCTTGATATGAGGGGAAAATTTTTGTCTTTGACCATTAAATTTGATATGAGTTGTGAGTTTTTCACAGTTGTCTTTCATCGCCATAAGATTATTCTATTTTATTACTAATTTTTTGGGTGTCTTTATACTAAAAACTTTGCATTGTCCAAAATGTTTCTTATATAGCTAATAAAATGTCATACATTTTTTATTTGTATTATGTTTCTATAGGACATTATATTCTTTTACTTTTGTCTTGCATTCTCAAATAAATAACACTTGGTTATGATATGTAATCCCATAAAAGGCTGCTGGATTACATCAGTTTGTAGTTTATTGAAGATTTTAAAATTAACTATATATTCATCGTAGATATTAATCTGTAGTTTTCTATTATTGTTACATTTGTCTGATTTTGTTATCAATGTAATACCTGCAAATGAATTGGGAAATGTTTCTTCTTCTGCTAAGTTTTGGAAGTTTCTGAAGGATAGCTATAGAGTTAAATAGTAAAGTCACATAGTCTTGCATTTTTCTTTATCTTTTATTTTCTCCAATTTTTTGAATTAATTAGACTTTTAAAGATAATTTTTAGGTTTAAAAGTGTATTATTACTTTAGTATCTGTACTTTTATACATGTCTATATTTTCTATTTATTTGATGTTAGTTTCCGTACTGTTTAGCTTTATAGAAATTTGCCAATTTCATCAACATGATATATGTCATAAAATTGACTATAGTTTTATTTTTTATTTCTGTAAGTTTTCAGCGATGATCCCACTTTTATCATTGATTTTAGTAATTTGAACTTTCTTTTTTACCTTTATAGGTAATTAATTATTTTTATCTTTTTGAAGACCTCAATATTGTTTTCATTGCTGCTTCTTCATGTTTTTTCTATTCTCCATTACATATTTTTCTGCATTAACTTTTATTATAGTCTTCCTGCATCTTGACTTGAGATTAGCTTATTCTTTGTTTTCAAGCTTCCTAATGCAGAAATTTAGAAAGATAAGTTATGGATTAAAGGCTATATATATATATATATATATATATATATATATAAATGCTTACATATGCATTTGTGTGTCTTACCAACTACAAATTTTCCTGTAAGAACTTCTTTAAGTATATATGAACAGTTATGTATTTGTACTTTTGTTTTTGTTTATTTCAAGGTATTTTACTTTTCCTTGGGATTTATCTTTTGACCCATTGGTTATTCAGCAGTGTGATGTTGAATTTCCACATATTGGTCAAATTCTTAAATATTCTTTATTGATTTCCGTGTTAGTTGATTTTATATCACTATAACAAATACCTGTAATATTCAAAATTATAGACAGAAAAAGGGTTATTTTGGCACCTGACTGTCATGACTGGTTGGTCCCATTCCTTTAGGCTTCTAGTTAAACAACATAAAATGCAACAGTTATGGTGGAACAAAACTGCTCATCTCATTGTTGGGAAGTGGAAAACAGAGGCAGGTGAAGGAGTCAGAGCTCTCCATAATCTCCTTCAAGTGCAAAACACACATACCCTAAAGATTTCCACTAGCCTCTTAAAGTTTTAATAATCTGCCAATAGTGCCTCCCTCTAAAAGATAGGCCATTGAGAGGCATGGAAGACTAAAATAACAAATTCTAATTTCGTTCTATTGAAATCAAAGTGGTAGTTTGTAGATTTTAATCTTCTTAAATTTGTGCACCCTTGACTTAGAGGTTAACATATGGCTTATTATGGAGAATGATCCCTGTACACATGAGAAGAAAGTTTATTCTGCTGTTTATAGAAATTTTGTTTGTAGAATTTCAAATTGTCTAGTTCTCTCTTTAATTATAACAATTTGTTACATATATTTCAGGGTAATGTATTTAGCTGCCTACAGGTTTATAATTTTTAAATCATCTTAAATGATTGCAATTTTAACATAAAATGACCTTAACTGTCTCTATTAACAAATTTTTGTATTAAATTCTTAAATATGTGCATATTTATCAGTATAGGTATGACATCTCTCTTTGGTTTTTATATGTGTATCATTTTTCATCCTTGTACTTTTAACTTGTTGTGCCCTTGAATCTAATCTATCTTATTGTCAATACTAAGTTGTGTCATATTTTCTCCATTTTCCTCCTTTTTTATTGAAGTGATTATAAAATTCCCAGTAATGTAAGTAAAGTTTACATATAATTTAAATATTTTGTTTTAATATTTTTCTCTAAATGAAATCTCAATCTTTATTCAAATGTGCATTCAGAACACAAGAAAAATATATTTTATGTATGTGAGAGAAAAGAGTTAACAAGGTAAATGTGACTCTTCCAGCAAAAAAATGCTCAATTTAAACTTTGGTTCTGTATCCCACATACTTCAATATATTGCTCAAGTAAAATGAAGATAGTTTCATTTACAATGTTGTTAACAATGACCTTTTGCATTTCAAAATACTTTTGCATATAAATGGTAATGGATTCAAGACAAAATTTTTTTCTGTCCCAAAAAAGAATGGTGATAGGAAGGATTTATTAAAGTATTGATATTT
This sequence comes from Heterocephalus glaber, assembly GCF_000247695.1. Next base: position 10,850,307 of record NW_004624792.1, read on the forward strand.
TACATTTATGTTTCATGTAGAAATTTATAATATATTTGAGCCCAGTGTGGAGTCTAACATACCATAAAAAAACACAATAAATTATTTCTCAGTGAAGGGGTAAAATTTGGCTTCTGAATGCTTTTCACCGAGTAGCAAAAACAATAACAAATATTTGTGAAATATTACAGGCAGCCCCACACTATTAAGATAAAGTGTTGAACAAAACCAAGAAAATTTCATGCCTTAATGTAGTCATAAAGGATGAAACAGAAAAAAAACAATCTAAGCAAGATGGAAGGGATAAGATATTTGAAGCAAATTAAACAAAATAACAAGGTCGCTATTTTAAGGAGAATGTTCAAGTCAAGTCTCTTTCAGAGAGTGATAGCTGGGTAAAGGCCTGAATGAATGGTGAGTATTCCAGGTGATAGCCAGGGAAGAGAAATTCCAGGAAAGATACAATCCCATGGCCCAGGAAGAGGCTCAATAAAGGGTTATGTAAGATAAAAAATGAAGGTGTAATACAGGCCAAACAGAGAAGAAGGAAAAGAAATGGAATCAAAATTTCCTCATTTGCCTATATAACAATTGGCATATTAATTATTCTTGTTCCAATAGCAACACAGTATTGCTTGTATAACTCTATACTTTCATCTCTCAGGAGGAGTTTCATCAGGGCTGTGCTCATGGGGAGCATTCTCTACATGCAGTGAGACTCTCATAGCATTACTTGTTTCAACATTTGAAATATCCCAGTTGTAAATCCCATTCCCACTTTTCCTGTTCATCCATATTCTTCCTTCAAACAATATAAATGACAAATTATAAGATGATAAGAATAGAATTTTCCAGTTATTTTGTCACTAAAAGTCCAATTAAATGAAATTTTGATATTTCTTGCGCGTTTTGTGCAGAAATCAGATAACTGAACCTAGCTTCTGAGTCAGTATTCATGTGTGCTTATGAATAGGGAATCTTAACAGAAGAGAATTTTTTCTAAACTAGAGAAGCAGTGGTATAAATATAGCATTACCCTTTACTTGTTTCTTTCTCATATTTAAATAATTATAATCATCTTAATCTATCCTTGACTTATTCAGTGCAGTAGCCATTAGGATTGTTTAAAGCTTTGTTTTAAAACTGTTCTTTAAAGACACCAAAATTGTATGCATATTATGCATTTTCCAATACAATTGTAATCAAAATACTTGGTGTATGGGGACAACTGTTTGGTTTTTTTTATTATTTTGTTCTGTTGTGGTCTAAGTTGCTTCTAATGTGGTTTTATACTCTGTTGTCTGACTCAAATTCAAAACTACTGCTCTGCTCAGTGTGTTCTTTCAACTTGATGTATATTATTTATCACTCATTCTTTAATGATAGGACTCCAATTTTGTTTTCTGTTCATGTGTCTGGGTGTATGCTACATATGAGTGTATGTATTTTCAGCAGAGAGATAATGTCATAATGATTCTATAAGAAACAGGTTTTTTTCAATGAAAAGTTATTTCTGTGATGTTTACATTAGAGCAAAGAAAATGAGCATATCCTGTTTAAATTCTACTTTGATTTCAAAGAACATTGCATTTTATGATTCTAAAGTGAAATACTTGATAGCTTATATTTGAGAAGTATTTTACACTAATTTTATTATAATTAATTACTATTTGTATCTTGTTTAGCTTTTCAATACTATGTTTTACATTCTCAATTATAATTATATGAACAAGATATTTATTTGGTCCATATTTTCTTCATGTTGCCTTTCAAATACTAATTCTAATTACTCCATTAAATTTGTTATGTGTTAAAAACTAAGATTCTTACTGGGGTTCAAAAAGTGAAATAAAAATTGAAAGAATATGAATCCTACTAAAGCATTCATATTCCTATTTTTTTCTTACAACAAAGAAGTTCTTCAAATTTCTGAGAGAGAAATGTATTCTTCATATGAAAAATATCAACCTTGAGAATAAAACACATATATGTAAAAATTTGGGGATGTATATTAATAAATTGTATATAGTTTGCCTTTGACAAATGCATTATACCCTAATCAGTGTTTTTGAGACGTCATCCTAATAGAAATTTTAAGTGAAATTATTATATTATATA
>NW_004624792.1:10865476-10884552 GCF_000247695.1 Heterocephalus glaber
TGAAATTCTATCCTCACATTGGTTCATTCTGCTGCACAGACTTTCCATGGAGTTTTTAATCTCCTGGAAATCTGTCTGCATCTGTTTTATGGATTCCATTTGTTCCCTATGTTGGGATTCCATCATGTTCCTCAGATCCTTTATTTTTTTCTCTGTATCCTCTCTAGATTTATTAATCATGACTTGCACCATGAGCAAAATCTTTGCTGTTATCTGAGAAATTATTTCTGATTTCATTTTTCTCCTGTCCACTTTTGTTGCCAGTTCAGAGAGTCCAGGTGGTCAGATTGTTCCATCTTCTTTCCCTTTGGGGTGCTCTGGAAGTCTGTTTTTGAGGCTTGTTTATTTTTGTGTCTTCTCATTTCCATGGCGGGGGGGCTGTGTGTGCTTCTGGCACCCACGCGGCTCAGTTTCTCTACCCTAGGAGCTTGGGATGGCAGCAGGGTAGCTTCTTTCTGGGTGCCTGGACTGGCTCACCTTCTCTGCCCTAGGAGCCTGGGATGGTGGGGGGGGAGCTTCCTTCCAGGTGCTGGGACCAGTTCACCTTCTCTGAGCTAGGAGCCTGGAATCAAAAATAACATTCTTATAAGAAATAAAATTCTTGTCCAGGGATTTAGCTCAGTGGTTCCGGGGCCTGCTGCGCAAGCGCAAGGTCAAGAGTTCAATCCCCTCCCAGGTACAAATAAATAAATAAACAAATAAATTAATAAAATAAAATTATTTTTTGTTGTTGTTTCTTTTGAGTCAGTTTCGCACTATGTAGTTCAGGCTGCTCTTGAGCGCACTAAGCTCCCAAACTGGCTTCTAACTCACAGAGCTCCTTCTGTCTCAGCCTCCGGAATGCTGGGATTACAGGCATGTGTCACTGTGTCCAACCAAAAAAGAAATTTTGATATAGCATTTTCTTGATTATTTTATGTAAGTATACTTAAAAATCACTTATTTTTTATTACATTCACATATATAAAAAACAATGTGTAAGCCTACATATAGCTATATATAACTATATAGAATGTGTGATCACTTAGTTTTTTGCTAATTGTCATCTACTTCTCAGTTTCTGCTCTGCTGTCTGATTTTAGTTTCTCTTCAGTGTGTTAACTACTTTAAGAGGTGAAAGCTTATTTCCCTTATATTTCTAATTTGTAGATAAATGCATATAAGCATAAAATTCCTCTAATTCAGGAATTCTTGACAAGTATTTATTTTTTAACATTTTCACTCTAAAATAAGTTATAATTTACATTTGAGCTTTCCTTTCCCACTGAGTATTTCATTTTATTTAGTTTACAGTACAAGGAGTTTATATTAATCTTGGAGAGTAGGTAATTATATTTAAAACAGCTTTTTTTCCTTTTAGTCCCCTTCCCCTTCACACATTTTCCTCCCTCCCTCCACCTCTCAATCCTCTTTCCCCGCTTTACTTCTTGTTATTATTATTTTTAGCTTATGTGTATGACACATAATGTTCCTGTACATGACATATCTTAATTCTTATTTCCTCTTCCCCTCCTTCTCTCTCTTTATGTTGTATCTTCTGGACCTCTTCCCATTTGAAGTTGATCAGTCTTTTTCTCCCTCTATTTGTCCTTTTTATCCTCCTTGTTTCTACTTTGCCTTACTCAAATCAGAGATACCATAGTGTATTTTTGATACCATATACTATTTAAGCTTATGTATGTGATTTATTTTACTCAACACTACTATTCACTAATAAGTACATGACACATATTTATAGCATTTCATTCCTTATATTTTCTTACATACATCACTTCATTTTATTTGCTTATATTTTGGTCAGCTTTACTGTTTTAGGATAAAACACCTCACACCCACAATTAATTCAGCTCAAGTCTCAGAGTTTCAGTCCATGATTGGTTGGCTTCAAGACAAAAACATCATGGTGAAAAGGTGTTGCTACATCATGTTCAGTGTTCTTGCCATGAGCTCCTAGAAGGGCAGTGCATTAGCTGTGAAAATAAAGCCAAAAATGTGGTACAAAGCCCAGGAAGTTGGAGGTGCCAGAGAACTGGAACATCAACTGAGGAAAGCTACCAATAGGGAGCACAGTCAGCCTAAATTGACAGGCCATGTGTGTTGTAACCAGCAAGGACACAGGAGTGGGACCACCCATAAGCCCTCTGGTATGTACTTCTCATGACCATGTGTCTCAAAATCTAGACATGGAGCTGTGAGACTTCCTGTTTATATTATCTGATTTTTTTTTCTATCCCCCATTTCCCCTTTTTGGAAGGAGAATGATTACCCTATAGTATTGTATTTTGGGGGCATGTAACTTGTTTTTATGAATTGTATAGAGATTTACAGCTAGAAGAACTTGCATGATTTTGGAAGGAGTGTTTGGACTTGGACTTTTAAGCAATCCAGGAACTGTTGAGACTTTGGGAAGGGATTAGTGTATTTCTTGTTGTACGCATCTCAGTTCTATCAAGTTATGCATAGATATGACTTTGTTATTTTGTTTAATTGAACTTTAGGTATTGTTTAAAGAGACAGGGCTAGGTGGCAAGCTGACAAAAGGGGGAGTGTGCCAGATAATCTTGATTGTCCACCTGTTTAGGTTATGTGACTTCTAGAGAGGCAGTTGGATTCTGAGGACACTAACCTCATCAATAGATTAACGTTTTGTTTGGTAAGTTCCAAGCTGAATGGACTACTAAAGAGGTAAGGCTAAGTTGGAGAAAATTTGGGTCATGAGGCTATATGACTTTGGAGACTATATTTGTTTCCCGCTTCCTTTCTGTCTGGTTCTTTCCAACACACTTTGATTCCATCACTCATAAAGTAAATATCTTTCCTCTGCAACACATTTCTGCCATGATATCTCAGCATTGGAGCCACCTAACTATAAAGCAAAACCTTTGAAACCAGCCAGGGGTTTAGCTCAGTGGTTCTGCCACCTGCTGTGCAAGCACAAGGACCCGAGGTCGATCCTTGGTACCAAAAAAAAAAAAAAAACCCCTTTGAAATCCTCACCTAAATAGATTTCTCTCCCCTTAAGTTGTGGGCGCCATGTGTTCTGTCCCAGCAACAGCAAAGCTGACCAATACAATATTTCACTGGATGCTTAGAGAGAAATCACTTCAGAAGATTTAGAGCACTAGTGAAAAAAATAGAAAAGGAAGGTCTTTTACCAAATTCTAATTTAGATGTTAAGAGAGCCTTGAATAACTGACTCAGTTTGTTAATCTAAATCAGGAATTGATAGGTTAACTGATATTTAAATATGAAAACCACTTGATATAAACTAGCACATTTTCCCAAATCATGGGGTTCCTAGTTTTTTGAAAATATTCACTTTATAGAGTTATGTTGGAATTAAATCAATGTACTTATGCACAATGTCTGAATAACAGACATGTAGATAGGTATATCTAACTCCGTATTTTTAAATTTTCCCTTTTTGTAAGTTGATATAGAGACACAAATTTGACTCCATTAATCTTAAGTACCTAAATTAATGTCTGACCATGCCTTATGATATCATTGTCTGTGGGATAAACTCACCCAACCATTGACACACCTATTTGAAATGGTGATACAATTTATTATAACTTCATGATGCCTTTCCTAGGCCAGGTTTTAAGGAGCAGAGTAAGATGTTGTGGCAAAGTAAGGTGTAGTGTACCTACTTACTTTCTTTAGAGACCAATAGGAATTTTGTTTTCTGTGGGATTGTTCTCAGCTCTGAAAAAGTGAACCCTTAGCATTTCTAGATGCTATGAAGTACTCTTGTGATGAATGATATGGGAGAACAAATCTTCCCAATAAGTAACCTTTTTGTTTGGAAACCTGACATAGCTAGAGTTAGCGCACTGTTCTCCTTTAGCTCATGCAAAGAACAGACAAATCATGAGGGGAGACAGGAGACAGCTGACTTTCATCAGTTCACCTAGGACTATAATGTTTTTTAAATTTATTTTGTGACATGTTCTCACTAAGTCACTAAGTTGTCCAGGCTGAGCTTGAACTTGACTTGTGATTGATTCCCTCACTTGCTGGCTTTGATAGAACTAGCCACATGTTGTGACCCTGAATATGGAGAAATAAGGAATTGAAGCTTGTGGATTCAAGATGACCCAAGGAGCTAACTCTGCCAATAGTCACATTACTGTGGAACTGGATCTTTCCCTGTAAAGCTTTGAGATGAAATCAAGAGTGGTTTAATAGCTTGATTGTGGCCAGTCAGAGATCCCAAATCAGAGAACCCCTTAAATCAGGCCCAAACTCCAGCCTCACAAAAACTGTGGAATAATAAATGTATATTTTTAAGTAGTTTCTGGTGACTTGTTACATAGAAATATGTAACTGATAGAACTCACATGTTCTCCCTTAATGACCCCATTTTGACAAGTTGTACATTGAAGCTATTCTATGCAATGTATTCAGCTGACTTTTTTAAAAATTAAAACCTCAGAACATGTCTGGCAATGAAATACCTGCCATCATGCCCAGAGACTTCAGTAACCAGTACATATTTGTATTAATCAACTTTCCATTGCTGTTACAAAATACCTGAGAGGGAAAAATTTTAGAGGGAGGAAAGGTTTATTTTGGATCATGATTGGAAGGTTTCAGTCCATGGACAGCTGGCTCCATTGTTTAGTCCTGTAATAAGAGAAAAATCATGGCAGAAGGGGATGGAGTAGAGGACAGATGCTCACATCATGGCAAACAGGAAGCAGAGAGAGTAGGAGCTAATAAAGAAGGGGCCAATGGCATGACATGGTTACATCCTTAAGACCTACTTCTTCCAACAAGGCCCCACCTCTTAAGTTTCTATCACCTCCCAAAATACAATAAAATTATGAATCCATCAATATATTAATCCACTTATGAATTTAGAGCCTTGATGATCCACACATTCTCAAAAGCCCGTCATCTGGCAACCAACTCCCCAACCTATGGCCTTTGGCAAACATTTTTGATCCAACAACAAACATATTTATCAATCAGACAAAATGAAAATAGTTGCTAATGCTGTTCAGAAACAAAAGACACACAATATAATCTATGTAAATATCAATCCCTTGTACTTATACTTTATGTTTGTGTTCTTCTCTTGGGAGATTAGCCTCAAATTTGGATGTATTCCTTATCGTCCATTTCTATGCTGTTCCACAATCTGATTGGAGTTTCAGCATCAAGATTTCTGTTTTACATTCACTTTTATCACTTCTGTCTCTCTTTTGTCTACCTCTGCTCTTAAATTTTATCTGTCTTTTAGTCTGTAGTTATGAAAAACATGGATTTTACTGTGCATATGTGTGTTTTTGCTTGTGTGCATATGTATTCGTTTTCTAGAATTCAAATAACACAGACTTTCTCCTGGAACTAGTACCTGACTGATAGGTATTTTTGTTGTGGTTGTTTGTTTTTTTGTAGCAGTTTGACTTCTGTTTGATTTTAAAGTGTGGTAGCTGAAAAACTTCTCTGCTCTTTTTAGTGGCCTGAATTTCTGAGGTTCTGATAGATGACAAAAGTGCTATTATCATCCCTCTTTCTCTGGCACCTAAAGAGGACATCTTTGAGATCCTGCTGGGCCCTGGTCAATGAACTCTGCAGTCGTATTCTATATATTGATCTTTTTAAGGAGAATGGACATCTTTAAATCTTCCAAACTATCAACATGATAATCCACTCCATGTATTTAGATTTTTGTTTTTTGCTTTGGTTCATCTGTATTTTGTAGATTTTAGGCCCTGTATAATTTTTATTTTTCTCATTTTTATGGGTTATATGTTTTTATATTTCCAAGCTTGATAATTTTCAATTGGTAGCTTGAAAACTTTAAACAGTTGCTAAGTGTCAGATTTTCTAAAAAAAGAAAACATTCTTTGAATATTTTTGAGCTGTATTCTCAAATCCAGTTATGTTACTCAAAAAAATTTTGTCTTTTGAGTTTCACTTTCATTTATGTAAGATAAATGCAACCTTTAGTCTAAGGTTTATTTTGTCCTAACCTGATATAACATATTTTTAAGTACCATATTCATCTATATAATAAAATCTTTTCATAGTATTATTGATATAACCTCTTTCTACTCTCATTGATGGTAAAACTATTTCTGGTACTAGATGATAGTGAGGGAAGTTGTTCAATTATATTTTTTCAGCAGTATTTTCATTTTTATTGGTGGATTTCTAACAAATATTTGATGATACACTGGAAGAGACCCATCTGCAGATTTCTGGAGTATTCCTTTTCTGCAGTTCTTTCATCTCTGACACTGCTGTAAAAATTCTGGTTACTTAAGCTTCCCCAAAATGCTCAATTCAATGTCTTCAATTCAAGATAAAATGACAAGAGAATGGGAATGACACACTACAGACTAAAGAACATTCTGCAAAAACAAACAAAATTTGATAAAAGGTTTTTTTTGTTTTTTGTTTTTTAACCAGGTATGATTGAACTCAGGACCTTGTGCTTGTGAGGCAGGTGAGGTGCCACGTAGCTAAATCCCCAGCCCAAAGATCTTTTTCCACAATATGCAAAGAGGTCGTAGATCAACAATAAGTAAATGAACATTGTACTCAAGATAGAGGTTAAAGAGTTGAACAGAGAGACTGTTTGTGGTCCTGCCACTACTACCATATTCACATGTAGAAGCTCTAACTCCAGTATGACGGTCCTTGATGCGGTGGTCTCTGCGAGATAATTACATTATCAGTGTAAAGCATTCATGACTTATTGTCCCTGTAAAAAAAGTCACAGAATTAAGTAACTCTCTACCTCATGTAAGGAGACAAAGAGAATTTGGCTGACTGCAAACAAGAAAAGGGCCTTCACCAGAACTTGACCATTTTAATATTCTGATCTCAGGCTTATAGCCTCAGTATTAGTGAGCAAAAAATATTTTTTGATTATTGGCCACCCAGTCTATGACACTTTGTTACAGCTGCCTGAACTTACTAAAACAAGGTTCCTCAGCAAAGATATTGCACAGATCAAAATTATGGATGAGAAAAGATGTTCAACATCATAAATTATTAGAGTGACAAATATAAACAATGACCACAATGAAAAAAATGACTGTTGTAGTCAGGGTTTTGCAAGGGAAGTAGATTTAATACAGGACAAATAATTTATAGGATTATTTCATAATTGTCACTGAAAAAGTCAAATGCAGAGGAGTGCAAGTGATCTAGCCATGCACTAGAGACCCAAAGAATTCACCCAAGGGCCTGGGTCCCATAACAATGTCTCACACAAGTCCAACTGAAGGCCGAGAGTCTAACATTAAGTCTAATGTTCTCCATGAGTCCAGGGAGTGGCCTAGAGTCCAAAAGAATATCTCATGCTTGCCTGTATCATGGATCTGCACCAGGAAGGCCTAAATGTCAGCGGTGGAAGCCAGAAAACCTGCGCCACTGGGGTGAAGGATTTGTGCCACCAGGCTGAGGGATCTGCAGTGGAACCAGGAAGTGATGCTCATAGCAAAGATCAGAGCTTCCCTGATGAGAACAGCAGCTATTCCCAGTGACAGCCAGGACCCTAGCTCCCCTGACAATGAGAGAACAGCAGCCAAGTTCTCATCAGGAAAACCATACACGGTAAGCTTCTTCAAGAATATCAACAGCCAATGATCTTCCTCTCCCATTCTCTTTTTATGCTGTTGCAACAGTCCTCAGGTAGGTGTTCCATGTGCTGACCGCACTGATTCAGTTCAGGTGGGTGTTCCAGGTCGACCATTAGTCAATCCATCACCGTGCCCATACTAAATACTGGCAAAGATGGCTTAACAGGAAGTTTCATCCATTGTTGGTGGACACGTGAAATGGTATAATCATTTTGGAAGTTTGTTAGTTTCTGCAAAACTAAACATTTTTTGCAATATGAACCAACAATTACACTCTGATATTTTTGCAAATGGACTAAAATAATATATTCACACAAACCTTTTTATGATGTTAATAGCAGCTTTATTCATAATTGCCAAAATTTAGAATTAACTAAATGTACTTCACTGTGTGAAAGAATAAATAAGTCAAATAATACATTCATAAACTGAAATATTATTCAATGTTTAAAAATATGAGCTAATAAGCAAAAAGTTACATGGAGCGAGTTAAAGTAAACATTTCTTAGCAAAAGAAGCTTACCTCAAAAAAAAAGAACTAAGATATATTATGTAAAGATACAAACTCTCAATGATGAATGCTATCATATTTTATACCTAAAATGTACCAATAAACAATGAACAAAAAATTTGTATACTATATGACTCCAACTGTTAGGTAGTCTAGAAATGGCACAGCTAGGGTGACAGCAAAAGATCAGTCATTACCAAGGGCTACAGGGAGAAAAAATGGATTAGCAGTAGACAGGATCTTTACATCAATAATGAGGGATTTTAGTGAAATTATCCTGGAGGATATTATGATGTTGAATGTACATCATATAATTATTACAACTCATAGAATGTACACCACCTTGAGGAAACTACTATGAGCAAAGGACAAATTTTGAATATGTCAGCATAGTTTTACTGATTGTAACAAACGTACTAGTGCAGAAAGGAATGCTCATGGTGGAGAGAAGTGCATGTATGCAGGCAGGAGGGAAATCAGAACTCTATTTTTTTGGTGTGCATGTAACATCTCTAAAAATAAAATTAATTAAAAAAAAATAAATGTGAATTTTATATGCACTAGAAGTATTTTAGAATGGCTGTCTGATATTTTACAACATGCTGTAGAATATTCAATATTTAAACAACATTTCAAATTATTGAGGTGAATGTAATGGTTTGTAATAGCTAAAAGCCTTTGGATCTAAGTCTGATAAATAAGGTGAGCAATCATATTGAGAAAATCCATTTGGAGTTTAAAATTAGGTATGAATTTAAAGTAATTGTGATTGATTTTCTTAATTCACCAATAAAATGTCTCTGAAACTGTTTCTAAAAGAACCCCCATGGGATTTTGAGAAATTACAGCAAAATTAGATTAAGTTTAGCCTCAAGTAAATATTTTGCAGGAAAATCAATATATATATATATATATATATATATATATATATATAATGTATGTGTGTTTTATTCATAAGAATTTTGTCAAAATTCAGCCCTTATCCAAAAAAGTATGAAATATTCATAATGGATATTTTCCTGGCTTTCCTATTTTTTTTGAATCGTTTGGATAATGATTTCATAGATATAATCCAAGTGATGTATATATGTATCAAACACATACACTTACATATAATATATACACATATATATACAAATATATGTAAAGCTTTTGTATATCCAGTGTGCATATGTGTGGGGTGTGCAAGTATTGACAAATAATTTATATTGTCCTACATTTTTAGAAGTGTCACTAAATATCAAGAAACTTAGCTGGGTGTAATAGTGTTTGGCTGTAATTATAGCACACCAGAGTCTGAAGCAGTAGGATTGCACTTGCAAGCCCAGCCTGGGGAACATAGCCACATTCTATCACAAAATATAAATAAATAAATGCTCATATGAAAGCTCACTGTAAAGACTCTAGTTTAAGTCCCAGTACTAAAATCAAAATAAAAGAAAAATAAAAGAAATCTAGAAGCTTAAAGCTTTTTAATTACTATATTTATATTTTTAGGCTATTTTCTGCCCTAGAGTGGAGATTCAAACAATGTTCCTTATGTCAGCTTTTTGAGTTCATGAATTCCTTAAGTCATTGTAAATTTTACTGTGAATTATTCTTTGAAAGATACACAGCACTCATTGAGTACAAAAATACAGTCAAATTCAATTATCAATAATAGGATTACATTCTGAGAAGTGTGTCATTAAGCAGTTTTGGCTTTGTGTGAACATCAAAGAGGGCACTTACACCAGTCCAGATGATATAGGTCAATCACTTAATGTGATCTCTTGATGCAGCACATAAACAGAGTAAACAGGAGCTGTACAAAGCTGAGATGGGATAATAAACTCCATTATTCTATAGCACTATATTATGTAACTGGTAGGAGTGCACTCTAAAATATTGAGAAAATGTAGACTAAATACACAAACCATTTACATCCCATGTACATAATACATACTCTTCATTATAATTGTCAAGAATTGGGTATTGTACATAATTTTATGTGCTACAGTTTTACACAACTGGCAGTGCAGTTGGTTTATTTACATGATCACCGACACACACGTGAGTGAGGAATTGTCCCATAACATCACTACAGCTACTATGTCATTAGGTGATATGAATTGTTAGCTGAGTTACACTCCTTTCAACCACCATCAAAGATGCAGTTTGTTATTGACTGAAACATCAATTTGTGGCAGAATGAATATGCAAAGTATTTATAATCCTTGAAACCCACTCATCGAGAAGTTCTGAGTAATTTCTCAATAAAATCTCTATATAAGAAAGGGCTACAGAATGTTATTCAAACTGTATTTAGCTAAATCCAGATTGTATTATAGGGAATAAAGGAAAGGCATTCTTTTACCTGAATTGATCACTTTTTAAAGTCTCAAAAATTCTAAGCCTGAATATCATATTCAGATCTAAAAATAATGATCAAAATCTCTAGGAGATTAGGAAGCTTAACTTTATTAAAGGTAATTCTTCTAGCTGTTCTTTCATATTTTTCTCTATTTGATTTCATAACTCCATGTAGATACTGATACACTCAGATAACCTTCTGTAACATCCTTCTGTAGGAATTTGAAATCTTCCCTTTCCTTGCTACAGGTTCTTCTTTATTTCTGCGTGGTTTTGCTCCAGTTGACAACATTTTATGAATGTCCAAAGCATTTTGTGTACATCTAATCTTTCTGAGTCTTAAGCCTATATTTTCAGTATATAATAGACAACCACCAGATATGAATGAGTACATGACTAATCATGTAAGAAAGTGCATGTTTCCTTTCTCCCTGTCATAATTATTTTATTTGTGCTCTTGCAATGTTCCCATATAAATAACTGAATTTGAAATATCAAAAAACAGATCCATGGGTACTTACTGAAAGTACATATAATAATGAATAATTTTCTCCTTTTCCCCTTTATCTCTCATATTGATATTTCACAAATTCTTGTATTATTAATTCTCAAGTATGTTTCAAATCATTACCCTGAATCAAATTGTGTTATTAGCTTAGTTTAATATCTTATACTTTTCAGTTCAAATATTACAAATCACCCTCTCTACCCCTTGTAGTTGGTTCACAATATTGTGAGTAGAGGTATATTTTGAAACAAAAATCTGATCTCTCATTCTAAAAAATGTCATGTCTTCAAGTATTCATGGCTTATAGAAAATATTCAAACCCAAAGTGTGATAACCAAGGCTCCTTTCTTTCTTTCATTCACCAAATAATATATTACATTTAATTGTTATGTTTTTCAGATATAAGTCACAGTGAGATTTAGGAGGTTTACTATGTGTCTCCTCTAGTCAAAGAGAATGATTAAGTAATTCAAGTATTTCCTCTTTAAAGGATTCTGTGGATTTTTCCATGAACTTCTGTGGAGCACTTACACTTTTGCTTTGAATATTTGTTTACATGTTGGTTTACTCTTACATATACTTTGGTTTTTCTGAATCCTGAATGACCAGAATTCATGCACAATATTTTTGAAATGTTACTGCCTTAGGTAAACTCCCAGATACATACATCACTCATGAGGCTTCCTGAGATTTCAATCTGTATTTGCAAATTACCTAATAGAACAGAAAGATAACAAAATTCCTTATTAGATGAGTTTATTCAGGGTGGGGAATGTAAAACTTATTCCTCAGAAAGAAAGTGTTCAATAATGAATAAGATAGTTACGTGTATTTTTAAAGTGATTCTTAGTATCATCACTATCAAGAACATATATGGAATGTTTCTATATATAAGACACTGTGATTTAGTTGAACTCATCTGAACATTTAGATTTATTGTAGTTTAAATTGGCAAGACATCTGGGACATTTAATTCTACTTGCATATTCATCTACCAAATTCATATATGACAAGTGAATTTCACCTCTGTATATATAATTCAATGTCTGCAGTGTCTCATTCATGAATGTCCAAAAAGACAAATTGTTCTCATTTATCAAACACAATTTTGGCAAGGAACTTGCAATAAAACCAAAAGAGCTTCCAGAGTTTGGACTTCACAGAACTTTAAGCCTCCTTCAGACTTCATTGTAATTTGTCACCATGTGTTGTTTTGAATGTGTTTCTTTTAGGATTGGCATGAATTTATATTGGCAGATAAAAGACAGAATTTATTATTGTTATACTTTTAAACTTTGTTCAAATAATAATCCAAAACAGGCATCTGTGTTGAGAATACATTTTCAAAAGTGAAACTTATTAGCAGATTTCTTTTGGGTCACAGCTCCATGAGTGTGCATATTTGCCAAATATTTTTTATGCATTGGGAGCTTATGGATAATATAGTTAATAATTCACCACCTATTCAACTAATATTCCTGAGTGTCACATATTTTTACCTCAAATATCACAAATTTCATACACTCTATCTCATTTAATGTTCATAACATTGTAGACGGGATGCAATGTGGTTGTTAAAACCCTATTTATACAACCAAAATTAGAACTATACTTAATTGATAATCCCAGTAAATCAAACAAAAGGAGCATAATACTGGTAACCATGGAATATTTCCTCCATAATATGCAGATTAATGTTTTATAACATTTAGCTGTGATAAACTAAACATATGATAAGTAACAAAAAGGGAGTGCTAACAAGCCATAGGCTTTTACCATGTCAGAACAGGTATTAATGATCTTAAGTACTTAGAGATATGAAGTAAAATATCAGTGTATGAGTATTGTGATAATTTCTAAGCTATTTGCATAGTCAGGCAAGACAAATACTTTAATCTATGAGGCTTTTAGTTTAAGAATGACCAAACTTTCTGACGTGGTTGTATAGCAAAAACAAGATGTGTATTTAATGTGGTCACATAAAGCGGATAAGGGCTTGATGGCTGAATAAATGCTTCCAAACTACTCTGGATGCTTAGTAATCTTTGGTGCCTCTAAAGAAAGTTTCTAATGCATAGAACATTTCTGATTTTTATCTAATGTGTAAGTGAAATCCCAAACTGATCTTTGCATTACTTAAATCTATTTTGCATGAGTTATATTCTATGTGCAAATATGACCAGCTACAAATATGTGTTTGCTACTTAATTGACCAAACTATATTATCATTCTCAAAGACTCCCCTCAGCTGGAGAAAGAAAAGTTATAGATTGCAATAGAAACTCTAGCATGATTATTTCTAAATTTTGATTTATATCTTTTCATTTTTTAATTACTTTCAAATTTTAGAGAATTTGTAGATTCAGTGAAAAATGGCGAAGCTAAAAGAGTTCTCATATACTCCACACCCAATGTATGCTATACCTTAAATTAGCATAATCTGCTGCAATTAATGAACCAATACTGATATATTATCAGGAAATTAAGTTCATATTTTATCCACATTTCTTTGGCATTCACTTAATGTAACTTTTTCATTTCAGAATACTACATTGCCTACATGTAGTCGTCATAGTCACCTTAGGCTCCTCTTGGCCTGATAGTTTATCAGACTGTCCTTGTTTTATATCTCCTTGAGTGATTCAAGTCAGTTGTGTTACAAAAGGTCCTCCAACTACAAACCATCTGACTTGATAAATGATACTGGTAATTGTGGATTGTTTTCTGAGACACTCCAAAGACATAAGCGAAGTGCCATTTCAGTCATACATAAGGGTTATATAAATTAACCTGACAACATTGTTAAGGATGACCATGACGAAGTTGACTGAGGTAGTGTTTGCCAGATTTCTCTGCTCTGTTATTTTCATCCTGACATTCCAATCTGTGCTCTTTCAAAAGGAGTAATACTACACAGTTTCTACCTCTGGAGAAGGGAGTGATGCCCTGCCTCCTTGACTCCTTGAAGATGAAATATCTTTAGAATTAGGATTTCCCTCTCTCTCCCTCTCTCTCTCTCCTCCTTTTCTTCTACTCCCTCGCTTTGCCTTCTTCCCCTTCTCCCCCTCCTTTGACCCTTTCTTTCTTTCCTTCCTCTTTTCCACCTCTCTTCATCTCCTTCTCCCTTCCCTCTCCTCCTCCTTCCCTTCCTCCCTCCCTCCTCCCTCCCTCCCTCCTTCCTTCCTTCCTTTCTTCCTTTCTTTCTTTCTTTCTTTCTTTCCTCTCTCTCTCTCCTTCCTTCCTTCCTTTCTCTCTCTCTCTTTCTCTCCTTTATTCTTTCTTCTTGACTCATGTAGTTGTTTATATTTCCAATATCATTCCAATATTTTAAAATTCATTTTGTAATTCGTATTTTTCTAATACTGGACATGGAAGAGATTTTTATTTAAAAAGTCCTATTTCTCTTTGATATAATCCATCAGTGGGTATTTGAAAGGGGAGAGGAAATTGGCCACTCTTTACTTTATCACAAGTTGCTCCAGACTCATCTTGTATACTTACTCGTCAACAAAAGACTCAGTCACTTCTCCAGAGCTGTTGTCTGTTCATCAGAGAATGATATTTGAATTCAAGTCCTGAACACCAGCTGGGCTTCTTACTTCTGTGTATAATTGACTCCAAGTCCTTTAGACTAACAGAGTATGGTGCCTACCTCTGTAAGTCTTAGTGTGTACTTGTGTCCTGTCTCATGTACGTAACCATCTGCATTTCTTTCTTTTATCACCTATATTAAGCAAAATGTGAGTTTATAATTATCTCTAACTGTAATTCATTATCTAATAGATTGCTCTCACTTCTGTCTTTGCTTATTTTTACATTTACACTCTAATCATAAGAAGCCTGTCTCTCACCATACAGCATCCATTTATTTAATTCATTTATTGCAGTACACATGATACTGGTAGTATCAAAATTATTAACCTATGTCTCCATTAAAAATGAAAAAAAAAGCCTTTATCACCTGTAATAGAGCACTTGGGTGCTAGTCCTTTTCCATCAGAAATTTCACACTCTCCATTCATTTCTAATGTTGCTTACCTCAACATTTTCCTACCTCCATCCATCTTTTTTTTTTTTCACTTAGATTCTTTTATTGGTACATTTTATGTATACAATACGTTTACATTTACCATTGGGTGCTTGTACCTGTACATGATGTATCTTGGTTCTTATTTTTTTCCCCATTCCCTGTGCACCCTTCACATCCTCCACTCTTCCCTATTTACATAGACTTTGTTTCCATTTTTTTCTTTTCTCATAATTTTTCCATTCCTGTCTTTCCTTTCCACTTCCCCTCCCACTTCCCCTACCCCTTTGGACATTTTCTTCCTATTTCAAATTATCAATAATTCATTTTTATCCTTATTTACACTTTCAGGTTCTCACACTAGAGAAACTATTTGGTATTTACATGTGTGTCCTATTTATTTAACTTAAGAGTATGGCCTCAATATGCATCCATTTAGCTATAAATTTCTTTAGTTTCTCATTCTTTTTTTCCCCATTAAGTTTATTGGTACATTTTAGGTATAAAATAGTTACATACATCATTGGGATCTTGTACCATTATATGAGTATCTTGGTTCTTATTTTTTTCCCTTTCCCCTGCCCACCCTTCCCTATTTGCAAAGACTTTGTTTTTCTGATTCTAGTGTTGCACACCTTTCCTTGCACTGTTCTGGCTATTTATCATCTTCTTGTGTCTACTTTTTAATTGGGTTGTCTATTAATGAGCTGTAAGTCTTCTTTATATATTCTGGTCATAGGTTATATGCATTGTAAATATGGTCTGTTTAAGGACTAATTTTCATTTTAATGATGTCATTTAAAGTTCTAACTTTTGATGGAATCTCATTCATCAATTTTTTTCTTTTATACATCATTTTTTTTATATCCTAGGAAGTTCTTCCCTACCCTAAATTCATAAATATTTTCCCTTATAATTTCTTCTTAAAGTTTTACAGTTTTAGGCTTTCATTTTTTTTTTTTTTTTTTTTTTTTTTTGGTACCAGGCATAGAACTCAGGACCTTGTGCTTGCAAGGCAGGCAACAGAGCCACTGAGTTAAGTACCCGGCCCCTAGGCTTTCATATTTAGGTTCACAGATCCTTTCAAGTTATTTTTATACATGGAAATAATGGAGTTTTTATATATGGATACCAGGTATTCTAGTGTCATTTGCTGTAAACATTATCTTTTCCTCAGCTCTTGAATTGAGTTTATGTTCTATAAAATCCTAATGTTTAATAATCTTTTAAAACTCAGTGGACCATATATGTGTGGTTCTATTTCTAGACCTCCATCCATCTTACCAATCTTCTTACCATTTGTTACACAGTTAGATTCTTTTTAACTTTTATGTCTTTTTCTGAGAACTTTGTAAATGATATTGCCATTTGAAATTTATCTTATAATTTTATCATAATATTTTATTTTTTAAATTTGCAATAAATAATGAAAATTGATATATAGTATATACAGACACCACCAAAAAATGTATAAACAATTCAGGAAAAGAAAAAAGTATGATATTTTTTCCACAGATGGTGTTACCCTTATATGAGGGACCATAGAGGATGTTGTATATCACAGAAAACCCACTATACTGCTGGCCCTTGAGAAGTAATTGCAAATACATGTGCAGAAATCTCAGTGGATCAAGGTTATCCAAGCAGCAGTTTGCAATACTAATAAATGTCTGGAAGCTAATGGCCACCATTTTGAGCTCCTTTTGTAATTGTAGAGGCCAAAGGTAACTTTTATTCATGATGTCTCAATAAAATTATTATTAAAATTCTTACACAAGTTTTTCACTTATTGATATGTTTATACATTTTTAATGGACTTTGTATATACAAAACATAATTTTCTGAGGAAGTGTCTGTGCAGATATTTTGCCTACATATTAATTGTTTCTTTATTGTTCAATTTTAGCATTTTTTTCATATTTTAATCCAAACCTTTATGCATTTTACAAACACTTTTAGGAATCTGTCATTTATCTTTTCCATAGTCGTTAGGGTGTCATTTATAGAGCAGGGTTTTCAATTTTAACAATGTAAAAAATGCTGATTTTTCTTTCTTGGGTTAGGCTTTTGATGTTAAACCTAAGAATTTATTTTCATACTCAAGATCACCTGAATATTTTCCTCTGTTATAACTTTTAGAGTTTTACCTTTTCAATTTAGATAAAAAGTTCAAGATCTCTGTTTACATACACTTTTTCTGCTTGTTAATATGAATTCATTATAGCTGCTTTTCCTTAAAACAATATCCCTTATTCATGGACTTGCTTTTATTTTTTGAAAAATATCCATCTATTATGTTTGTGTGGGTTTATTTCTCAAAGCAATTCTATTCCATATTTTGTCAATATTACTTTGTTTTGTAATACTGTACCTGAACAGCACATCTTAAAATTAGCTAACGTATGGCTTCCAACATTGTTTTTCTGTATTGTGTTGGAAATTGTAGTCACTTTGCCTTTCTATGCAAGTTTAGAATTTCTTTGTTACTAACTAAAAAAGAAATTTTAGAAATTCTGTTTGAGATTATGTCAAATCAATTGATCTAGTTCAGGAACACTAATAAATTAATAATATTAGGTTCCACTGCTCCCAACCCAGAGGTAGGGGCATCTGGGCTGCCATTCTACTGCTCCCAGAGCAGAGGAGATGAGCCATGCCGGTGCCAACAGCACCCCCTCCCATCTGAAATGAGAAGACACGTAAACAAGTCTCAAAACCAGACTTCAAGATCACCTACAGCAACCACAAAGGGAAAGGAGATGGAATACTCTGATACTCAACCACCTGGACTGCCTGAACTGGCAACAAAAGAGGATCTGGAAAAAATGAAATCAGAAATAATTTCTCAGATAACAGCATAGATTGTGTCCAAAGTGCAAGGCATGATTAATAAATCTAGAGAAGGCACAGATAAAAAAATAGAGGAGCTGAGGCACATGATGGAACTGCAACATAGAAAACAAATGGAATCCATAAAACAGACACAGACAGATTTCCAGATTAAAAACTCCATTGAAAGTCTACACAGAAGAATGAGCCAATGTGAGGACAGAATTTCAGATACAGAAGATAAGATTGCAATTAGTGACCAGGAAAAGAAAAATTGCTTCAAAATTGTAAAGGACCATGAGAAATCAATCCAACAGCTGCTAAACGATACAAAGATGAATAACATAAGACTAATTGGAGTCAATGAACAAACAAGAGAGAGGGCAGATGACATAAAAAACTGTTCACAGAAGTAATGGCAGAAAACTTCCAAAGCAGGGGAAAATAGCTTGATATACAGATAAGTGAGGCATATAGGACTCCAAAAAGACTTGATAAAAAAAAAGCATATAATTGTTAAGATTCCAGAAACCCAACAAAAGAACAAAGTTCTACAGAGAAACAAAATGAATCACATACAAAAGAAAACCCATTAGAATCATAGCAGACTTCTCAATGCAAACCCTCAAGGCAAGAAGAGCTTGGAGTGACATATTGCGAGCCCTAAAGGAAAACAGCCTCCAAACCAAATTGATGTATCCTGAAAAACTATCTTTCAAAATTGATGGAGAAAAAAGATGCTTTCATGACAAAGAGCACCTTAGGAGGTTCATGAATACCAAACCAGCACTCCAAAAAATTTTAGATGTTATCCGAGGAACAGACAGTAAGCATCACAACACCAGCAAGCAAAGTGTAATGAACCCATATGACAAGAAATTAAATGTAAAGGGGGAGAATCCAACAACAAAAAAGTCATGACAATGATAAGTCAAAAACGTATCAGTTATAACCATCAATGTGAATGGTCTCAATTCACCAATCAAAAAAAACAGGCTGGCAGAATGAGTCAAGAAGCAAGATCCAACAATATGCCACATGTAAGAAACACACTTCATTCAAAAAGAAACTCATAGATTGAAAGTTAAAGGGTGGAAAACAGTACTCCATGTGACATGAACCAGAAAAAAAGCAGAAGTAGCTATCCTTTCCGCAGATCAAGTGGATTTCAAAACAACACTGATTAAGGGAGACAAAGAAGGACACTACATCCTTGTAAAGGGAACAATCCAAGAGGAAGAGATGACA
>NW_004624792.1:10887535-10915703 GCF_000247695.1 Heterocephalus glaber
AAATGAAAACAACACTGAGATTCCACCTCACTCCAGAAAGAATGGCTGCTATCAAGAAATCAACCAATAACAAATGCTGGTGGGGCTGTGGGAAAAGAGGAACCCTGCTCCACTGCTAATGGGAGTGTAGACTGGTGCAGCCACTGTGGAAATCAATATGGAGATACCTCAAGAACTAGGAGTGGAAGTCTCATTTGACCCAGCTGTTTCCCTGCTGGGTATCTAACCGAAAGAATCATACCACGGAGCTATATGTTTACCCATGTTCAAAGAAGCATAATTTGTAATAGCTAAAACTTGGAAGCAGCAAAAAGGCCCATCAACTGGAGACGGGATAAAGAAAATGTGGGGTTTTTTATAAAATGGAGTACTACTCAGCCATAAAAAATGAGAAATTAGAGACATTTATAGTTAAATGGATGCACATTGAGGTAATAGTCTTAAGTGAAATAAACAGGACACATGTGTAAAAACTGAATAGTTTCTCTAGTGTGAGAAACTGAAAGTGTAAGTAAGGACTAAGTAGTGCAGTAGATAATGTGAAGTAGGAAGAAAAGTGTCAAAGAGGAAGGCTAAGTGGGAGGGGCAGGGGAAAGGAAGAAGCGAATGGAATTAATATGAGAAAATCAAAAACTGGGAACATCTTTGTAAATAGGGAGGGATGCAGGTGTTGGAGGGCAGGGGAAGGGGGAAAAATAAGAGTCAAGGAAGAATATGTAAAGTTGCAAATTTCCCATGATGAATGTCATTATATTGTAAGACTAAAATGTACCAATAAGATGAATTTAAAAAAGAAAAAGGCAGTACAAACAAAGATCGTGTTAGGCAGTATCTGACAAGGGCTTGTGTGAACCAAAAACAAAAAGCAAAACAAAAAAAATTAATTATATTAAAAGCACTAATACATGACATAAATATCTTTCAATTATATCTGCTTTGATTTGTTTTATTGCAGTTTTATCTATGTTGTTTTCCTTAATTAGATAATTAACATATTTTGTGAGATTTGCATATAAGTATTTAACCTTTAAAGGGCATTTTAATTTTTATTAAATTTTCCTGTACATTACACATTGCAGTATTTTATTGGTTTCATAAAGATAATTAATTCTCTTTTTGCTTTAACTTTGTATCATGTGACCTTACTGTCTCCATTCATGTATTGGATTTGAGAGTTTTTGGTATAGTCTTCGAGAGTTTTCTGCATAAATCGTACCTGTACAGCTCAGAGATTCCACCTCCTCTTTTTGATCAGTGTGATTTTTATTTCCCTTTTTTTTTTTTATTGCTCTGACTTGTTCCTCCATGATATTGTTGAGTATAAGTGGAGAGAAAGGACATGCTCACTTTGTTACCAGTCTCAATGTTAGTGTTTCAAATTGAGGTCATACTACAAAGGAGATTTGCAGTGTTATCAAGTTGAAGAAATTCCTCTTGACTCCTAATTTGCTGACATGGTTTCTGACATGGTCTTCTCTCAAAACATTTTCTTTGTCAATTCATATGATCATACGATTTTTTTCCATTACCCTTTTGTGTTTATTGATTTTTGAATGTGGAACCAATCCTGTACACCTGGGATAAATCCCACTTGATCATAGTGGATAGTTATTTTTTACATTGTTGGATTAAATTCATTTTTATATCATTGAGAAGTCTTACAACTTTGTTCTTTATACTGATCTCTAATTTCCTTTTCTTATCATATTTTTGTGTTTTTTTTGTTTTGGGTTGTTAGGACTTGTAGAAGAATTAGAAAAGGTTCCCTCCCCTTCAAATTTCTGGAGACAGAGGAATAATTTTTTTCCTTAATTGTTTAGTAATTCACAATTAAATCCAATTGGTCCTAGTGCTTTCTTTCTGAACTTTATTACTGATTCAAACATTTAGACATATTCAAGTTCTTTTTTCTACTGGTATAAGCTATGGTAGTTTGTGTATTTTGAGGGTTTTTCACATTTTATGTAAATTAATACACTGGAACACCTTTTTAATATCTATGGTGTTAGTAATAATGACACTTCTTTCCTTTCTGATATAGGCCATTTATGTTTTTCCTCTCTCTTTTTTTCCCCACTACCTTGGTTAAAGTCTTATCAATTTCACTGTTCATTTCAAAGGATTATAATTTGATTTTTACTATTTACATATTTTGAATTGGATTATTATTGTTATATTTTCTCTTCTGTTTTCTTCGGGTTTAAATTTTTCTTCTCCCTCTAGTTATTATGGATTAATAGATTACTTGTTTTATATTTTCTTCCTAAAATGTGTACTTAATGCTATTAAAGTACGCTTTCTGTTTCTGTTACTTCTCAGAAATTTTTAAGTGTGTTTTTCATGACCTCAAAATTATTTCAAATTTCCCTTGAAACTTTCCCTTGCATTATTTAGAAGTACTGCATTTTTTAATTTAGTAGTTTTAGGGCCTGTTCTACCTTTTTTCATAAATTATTTTATATGGTTTCATTTGATCATTTCTTGGAATATTATTTCTATTATGAATACACTATTAATTAATATCAATAATATTGTAGTGAAATATTGGCAATATAAATCAATATGAAGAATTAACATTCCATTAATTCTATTTTAGAATATTAATTCTATTTCTGTAGAATTTTCAGTACACTTTTTAACTAGTGTAAGTTCATTTTCAAATGCTACACAATTTCATATGTATTACAACTACCTTAAAAATAAAATATTCCCTTGGGCTGGGGATTTAGCTCGGTGGTTTGGCCACCTGCTGTGCAAGTGCAAGGACCCGAGTTAGATCCTTGGTACAAAAAAAAAGTACAAAAATACCCCCACAAAAATAAAATATTCCCTATTTCTCCTTCCTCTTAGTTATGGAATTGAGCACATATAATCGTCTATATACCTAATGAAACAATTCATTCTTACTGCTGTGATTACATTTTTTCTTTTCTTTAATTGTCTTATTTTCTTTTAAAAACATAGGCACATTTACTACTTTTTGCAATCTTTCGTGGATGTGGGGGTTATTGTATGTCCTTAATTTTGAGACTTTATAGTCATTATTATATTTTTTTCTTTTTTTTTTTTTGTACCGGGGATAGCACTCTGGTCCTTGTGCTTGTGCAGCAGGCTGTGAAACCACTGAGCTAAACTCTGGCCCGCCATTATTATTTCTAATATATTCTCTGTCTCATTCTATTTCCTCAGTATTAAAGTTATGCATCTGATACATTATTTGAAACTGTCCCAAAGTTTTTGACTACTCAGTTGCACCATATATGTAAACATGTGCATGTGTGTGATTTTACGTTTATATTTCCTTTTCAATTTCAGGTTGAGAACTTTCTATCAATGTATCTTTAATTTCTCTTGTTTTGTCCTGTAGGAAATATGTAAGACCTGTAATAAATTAACTTCAGGCACGAGTGGAGGGAAATTTACATAATTGACTACATGCATTTACCATTTATAATTACCACAAACTTATGAACATTAGAAAGATAGAAAATAAATCTTAAACTTTATGTCACATATTTTTTAAATTCCAAACTTTTAAATTTATTTTATGTTTATTACTAATTTGAGTCAGGTTTTGTTTCAGTAATTTGGAAAAATATTTGGATCATTGACTTATTCATAAATTCATAGCTCATTTTAATTATTAAATTAGAAACATATGAATTCTGATGGGTTTAAAATGAAATAATAACTCTTACCAGTGTTTTAGTTATTTGAGTACCTGTTTCTTAAGAACCCGTAGAAATGTAGGAAAAAAGTGAATATTGTATATCTCTGGATATACCTTTATGGAAAGATTGTTTGAAGCATCTAGTAAGTTGATGACTGAGTTCTTTTTTATTTGATGATAACAATTATAAATACTCAAAATGGACTACTACTCAGCCATAAAAAATGAGAAATTAGAGACATTTATACCTAAGTGGATGCACATTGAGGTGATACTCTTAAGTGAAATAAATAGGACACACATGTATAAATACCGAATAGTTTCTCTGGTGTGAGAAACTGAAAGTGTAAATAAGGACTAAATGTATAATAGGTAATGTGAAATAGGAAGAAAAGGGGCAAAGGGGAAGGAAGTGGGAGGGCTAGGGGAAAGGATGGAAGGGAATGGGATTAATATGAGAAAATGGAAAAATAGGAACTAAAAATCTTCGTAAATAGGGAGGAATGGAGGGGTTGAAGGGAGGGCTGGGCAGCGGTGAAAAGTAAGAACCAAGAGAGACTATGGAAAGGTGCAAATTTCCAATGATGAATGTCATTATATTGTATACCTAAAATGTACCAATGATTAGAATGAATAATCGATAATGTAAAATAGAAAGAAAAGGTCCAAATGGGTAGGGATAGTGGGAGGGGCAGGGGAAAGGAAAGAAGGGAAAGGAAAAATGATGAGAAATGGAAAAAATGGAAATAAAGTCTTTGTAAATAGGGAAGGGTGGAGGGGGTGAAGGGCAGGCTAGGAATGGGGAAAAAGTAAGAACCCAGATGCATTATGTAAAGGTACAATTCCTAATGAGAAATGTAATTGTGTTGTATACCTACAATGTACCAATAAAAGAATTTAATATATATTAAAAAAAAATACTCACCTAGTATTTGCAAAACAGGTCTCAAATGAAAGACTCCCTATTACATGGTTTAACTAAAAAAAATGCTTTAACACTTGAGCTCCTTTTATCAAACTGAACTTCAGAGATAATAATAGTGATAATAATAATAATAGTAATTATAGCTAGCTTTTACTAAACCTTCCTGTCAGGCAAGTGCCAAACTCTCTATCTACATTATCCCTGATAATGCTTGCTGAAATCCCAAGATAAAGATATCATTCAACTTTTCATATTACAAATAAAAATCTAAGGCAAAATTATTCATTCTCTGTCTGATTATCTCTCAGTTAGCGATAGACAGAGCCAGAATTTTACAGTCCCAAGTGAGTTCAGAGTCTGCAGGTTAATACTTAATGAAGTAAGGAATATTTTCTGACAGAAATTCCCTTCTTTCATTTTTTTTTTTGAAAATTATTTAGATAGTTGCTTTTTTCTGTCACTTGAATTTTAAAGCCGTTAGACAAAATAATAATCTGATAAGGACTTTCATTGTTAAATGAATTATGCATTTTTAATATTTTACTGTGTCATGTAAAAATAAATTTAAATTTAAGAATTAGTCAGTGTATTCTGTTATTTAGTTCTAACATTATTTCTGATCTGTTCTTCACCAAGGAAGTAAAAAGTTTGTAGGTTTATACCTATGCAATTTAGTCATTACCCAATTAAATCTAATGCTTTCATCTATTAACGTAACTAAGAGACTAAGTGAGATGAATTAGATCATAAACCAAACTATTTATGAAAGACAGCAGATAATAATTTATATTTCAGTTGGAGACAATTGAAGACTTCCTCATTTTCAGAAGGAAATAATTTTTTAAAATTATTATTAAGTTCAGCCTTACACAATTAATTGAAAAGAGATACATGGTTTCTTCAGCTTTTTAAAAAACATTGTTTATTCAAGATGGCTAATAAAAATTCTAATCACAATTTCTTTTTAGGTCATCAGGAAACTGATAATAGTCTCACTTATTGTCAGAAAATGTGTGTGGTTGGTAATGAAAACAACACATATATTTTAAACAAACCTTTTAAATTTTTGATTACTGTGAAGTACTCAGTACTCAGTATCTGGTAAAGAAGGGAGAAAGGGGGACTGCTTTGGGACATCTCCATTTTTCTCAGAAAGAAAGGCATGACACAGAAAAACAACTAGAGAATCTCTACCTTAATAGATGAGAGACTCATGTGGCTTCAATGACACCATTTGTAACAATCACATATAATAAGGCCAAACCAGTGCACACTTCTGTTAAGAACTTGTCAGCACAGATACATGACTGGGTGAACTTTGCTATTCCTCAGGGTAGGAAGTTAACTTTCAGGCAATTCCAAGTACTTTTCTATGTTCCTTAGTGTGATCATTGAGAATTTCATTCTGGTTATCTTTTGACTGAATCTTAAGACTGAATCCATGAAACTTAAAAATATTCTATGAAAATAATGAGCACAAAGATCTTCTAATCATGACGGTCACAATTCTTTTTCCCAGATGTGGTTTAAAACCAATTCTCAGACAACTAGAGAAAACTTATCATGCTCATTATTCCTGAAAGGGTACATAATTATCATGGTGAAATCCTGTCTTTTCAAAAAGGAAAAGGCAAAGCTTCATAAATGAGAGTAGGATTATCTTAATATAAACAGAGTGTAAATAATGGAATGAGTGGAATTTGACCAAAAGTTTCTTAGGATTCATATGTAAAATAAAACTAAATATCATTGTCTCAGAAACAAAACACAAAACAAACAAAAAACCCTATTTACTGAGCTTGTTCTGAGGAGCTGTGACAATGGCAGCTGAGATTCCCTGAAAAGAAAAGGTATCCAGTAGTAGGAGCACATGGCACCAATCTGTAATAAAATAATTTCTGAACTTAGAAACC
The DNA here is from genome assembly GCF_000247695.1 of Heterocephalus glaber. Next base: position 10,894,044 of record NW_004624792.1, read on the forward strand.
CTGGATATTATCCCTTACTATCCTTACAGAATATTTAAATCTATGAGAAGACATAACTTTTCATCTTACACTGGCCAAAAGTCCTAAGGCCTGATATGGTGTGATCTCACCAACTCCAATATCGGGAATGTTTTATTCTCCCCCTTTTCAGGAATTTCCAATCATCTCATATGATTTATATTAGACATAGAGTGACTTCTTTCTCTGGAAAAAGTAAATCTGACAATTGAACACAGCGATATACTGTATATATTAGTGCATGTTTTAATACTTTGAATATCTTACTGTATGCTTTGTGTGCATGCTTATTTAATTTAATAATTCTAGGATATCAATTATGTATTATCATTTGGTATTTGACAAGTCAATGTGAAAGAGGATGGGATCAGAAATTATATTCTGTGAAATTCAACACTGTGTATATGTGAAGAAGAGTAATATAAATGAGAAATATTTCACTTTAAAATATGTTAAGTCCAACAAGATACAAGTTTCTGTGGGTCTAAACCAGGAATCAAGATTCTTCCTAAAAATTCTCCACTCAAATTGTATTACATAGTTTAACAGGGCATTAATATACTCTTGGTTTGTTGTTGTTGTTGTTGTTGTTGTTGTTGTTGTTGTTTGGTACCTGGGATTGAATTATGGTCCTTGTGCTTGCGCAGCAGGCGGCAAAACTGAATCCCCAGCCCAGGGCATTAATATATTTTTGAAGATTGCTTGAAAGGATAACTTTATGAGCAGAATCTTTGGTTTAACAAACTGCTCAGATGACTCTTATGTATACTAACATTAGAGAAATATTAAATAAGAAAAAAATATAGTTCACTTTGTTTTCACTTGAAATACACTTGCTTAAATGACTGGGACCCTTAATGGTGATTGTTGATTTTATTGGATTGAAAAATGCTCAGCACACTTCTGGGTCTGTATGTGGGGTCTTTCTGGACACATTGGCATGTGCCCAGCAAACTGAAAAGGGTAGACCTGTCCTGATTATAGGTGGCACTATCCAAAATGCTTGCAGCCATGATGGAAGAAAAAAGGAAACGTGACTAAGTCAGCCTGAATTTAAAAATCTCCACTTCATTTGAGCTAGTGTATCTGTTACTCTCGCTGTCGCTGTCACATGGCATGGAAAACAGACACCAGTTTATTTGGCCTTTTATTATGCATTCACTCCAGTGGCACTCCAGGGACCTCCCAGTACTTCCATCTCATACTGGTGCTGAAGCCTTCATCCCTCTTGTTCTGTGGATTTCAGGTTCTTTAAAGACCAGGATCTCCTGGCTCTATATCGTGCAGAGGGCCATTGTGGGTTATCCTACCTCTGACACTGGAAGTCTCTTTGCAGATTTCTTTGAGTGATTTAATACAGTTTGTTGATGTTGATACTCTTCCTCTAGAGAACCTTAACCAATACAGTGATCTAATACATGGAATCATGTAAGATTCACTAGGGGAGTTTGATTGTTTCAAGATCCTGAGATTTATTAATGCTGTGTTACCACCTACACTACCTTCAGCACTGATAGCTTTGGTCTAATCAGAGAAAGATCTCAACCTCACCATTAAGCGAAATCATAAACACAGACCAGGTAAACGCTAAGATGAACCAGACTGACTCCAATATTAGTAAAAATAAATTTACTGCTCTTAGCTTCATAATGAATATTTCTCTCTTTCTCATCAGTTTCACAGATATGTCCAGCTTTATTCCTTTTATTCTTTCTACATTTGCTTTCAAGAAGATGAGATTAAGATTGGGCATGGATAAGTCAATGATTCCACAGTGCATAACTAATGCACAAAACCGGCCATAGTTGTGTCTAAATGATTATTAATATATATGAAATTTTCTTACATATAATTTTTATTGAGGCAATTATCATTTATCCTGTTTATTTTGATGGTATATATTAAGCAAGATCCTACTTGATTGTCTACACTGCCCTTTGGGATGCATATTAAATTTAGTATTTCTACATTCTTTTTCTGTCGGGTTCTCTGGCTGTCCCTCAAACTTGTCACTCACTACATTTATGACAGTTATGCTTCTGATGGTGGAACAGTACATCCTAAAGTTTTTCTGGATCCTACGGTTCCTTTTCTGACAGCCTACTTATATACAAAGATCTTCTACCTTCAACTCTGACAGACAAAGCCAAACTACACCTGGGAATTTCTCCATTGTTTGTATTTCTATTTCTTTTATCTATTTCTCTGAAACTTTAAGGCTATTTCATTTTCTACCATGTAGTCAAGTTGACTCTTGGGAGGCATCTTGGTGATCTTGCCTTTGCCATCCTGCAAGGATTACTGAGCAAACTTTCTGGAGCTCTGGAATAATTTGAAAAAAAAAAAAATTTAAATATTGTAAGAAAATAATTACATATCAAAGGTAAAATTTGATATCAGACTTTGTTTTTCCATAGCACATGGAAAGCTTGATCTTAAAAAATTAACATGCCTTGTGTATCATAAAAAGTAACATGCCTTATGTGGATCCACTTGGGTGAGAGAGAGACAGGATTGCCCATGCCAATGTTACTGTTGTACAGAGAGGTGCACCTATGTCTAAAGTGTGTGATAAATTAATACGTCAAGACTTATTTTGCTTTGAATGTTGTAAGCAACTTATTTTATTAACAAGACATTTAGTAACAGCACTGAAAGTGTTCATTCATCTTCTGCAGAGTATTTTCCATCATAGGAAGCTCAGAATATCACACACACACACACACACACACACAAACACACACACTCACACTATGTATAACTCTAAGAAAAATGTTTTATTATGCTTTCATAATATTAATGTCCATGGAATTTTGTCCTTTGATACCAGCTCTATATTTTGGAATTCCAAAAATAAGTTAGGAACCTTTTTATACAGTACTTATTTAGATGAGTAGATTTTCTTTATACGATTTTTAGGGATTCAAGTCTAATGTTTAAATGTTTTATCTAGTATGAGTTGATTCTTATGAATACTATAAAATATGTTTTTAATTTCATTTATGTTCCCCAGTGCCCTTTATTGAAAAGATTAATTTTTCATTTGATACTGTTGATGTGCTTATTGAAAATTAGTTGACTGTGTGTTTGAAATTATTTTTGGATCTTTATTCTATTCCCTGGTCTACAGTATGTGATTGAAATATACAGTGAATGTCAAATTTTTAAAAAAATGTTACAGTAAAAGCACATTGACTTTAATTCCCCTAAAAATATCCCGTATCACTTCCAACACACCCTGTCATTCATGCACTCTCTGAAGCAGTTATGAAAGCCCCTTTTCATAGTGTCTTTATGAGGTATTATTAAAAATAGAGTAAACTCTGCTGCCAACAGCTATCCAGGGGAACAGTAAGCCTGTAAAAACATTACACTGTGTTGTAATCCTTCTTATTCACCAGATCTGGCACCATTCAATTTCTGGCTCTTGCCCAAATTCAAAATGATCATGAAAGGTAAAGGTTTTGACTATACTCAGTATATCAAGGTAGCCACAACAGTGCAATGAGACATTTACATAAGAGGACTTCCAGACCTGTTATAGAAAATTGAGGAATCATGGTATAAGTGTTCTCAAAGCAAAAGGGAGTATTTTGTGGGGAATAAATGGCAATGTGTCTTTTATTATACTATTTAAAAAAAATTAAATATATATTATATTTTTCAATCACAGCTCTTACATCTCAGTTTTCATACTAATACCATGCTGGTTTGATTACTATAGATTTGTGATTTACTTGGAAATTAGGAAATGTTATGACTCTAATTTTGTTTTTCTTTTACAGAATTGCTCTTTCTGTCTGAAGTCTGTTTTGGTTTCATATGAATATATGAACCTAAAGCATAAAACTCCTATATGAGAGCTCTTTTAGCCTTTTTTGTGCTGTTATAGCACAATATCTGAGACTGATTGATATAGTAAAAAAGCCCACAATATTTATTTTTTCAAAGTTCTGGAGTCTAGGAAATCCAACATCAAGGTGCTGCTATCTTCTGAGGTCCTTCTTGCTGTGCCCTCAATTGCTGGAACAAAGGCAGTTGGGAGACTGAACTGATCCCTTCAAATCCTTGGTAGAGTAGCATGAATCCATTCATGAGAGTGTAGCCCCCTTGATCTGATCACTTCCCAAAAGGCCACGTTTACTAACACTGTTGTTTTAGGAATTGAATTTCTAACATGTACATCAAAGGGCATATTTAGATCATAGCAACAACACTAGGGAAAATCTTTTTGACGTTGAGTTTGGCAATGAATTTTTTATATCACACCCTAAGATCCGATTATAAGAAAACAGATAAATTGAACAACTACACACTAAACAACCTGTAGACAGTAAAGAATCAGCAAAATATAATGGTGATTTATGGAATAAGAAAAAAAAAACCTTTCTACTAAGTCTGTCAAAGGGATTAACATTCAAAGTTCACTTTTTTTAAAATCATAAAACTCAAGAGTGGAAAAACAAGAAATCTGGATAAGCATTTCTACGTTATTTTATATTAGGCATTAAAAGTGATCAACAGGCATATGAAAAAGTGCTCACCATCAATCATCAAGGCAATGCAACACAAAACCTTGATGACATACCAGCTCATATCTGGTTAGGAGGGTTATTTGCAGAAAACCAACAGATAGAAAATGTTGATGAGAGTGTGGAGAAAACAGAACCCCACACATTGTGATGGGAAAGTAGATTTGTGCAGCCATCAGAGAAAACCCTAAGGAGGCTCATAAAGAAACTAAAATATAGGGCCGAAGATTTAGCTCAGTGGTTTTGGTGCCTGCCTGAAAAGCACAAGGTCCTGAGTTTGATCCCCAGTAGCCAAAAAAAAAAAAACCAAAAAACCCCAAACTAAAATATAACTACCATATTACCAAGCATCCTTCTACCTGTATAGATTAGAGCAACAGTATTTATACTTAGGCCAAAGGTAATATGGAATTAAAAACTGTAATTGTCTTTACACTCTTGTGACTTATTCCTCCTAACTGCAACATTTTAACTATTGATCCATTCCCTGTCCCCTCATTCTCCTTTGGTAAGCACTTTTCTATTCTCAACATTAGCTAAGATTTCCAAGGGATGGAGAACTTAATTTCTAAGAAATGCATTTGCAAATGTTAATTCACTTTTCCATCCTTTGGCCAGTGATATACACAAGAGTGTAAAGACTCACATAGTATACACAAACAGGAGCATCAGGGGTAGATTCTTTTCAAGGAGTTAGAAGAGAAGATGAGCATCTCTCATAAGTAAGTCTTACTCATTATATTTGACATTTCCCAATGTGACGTTAATAGCCTTTGAGAGGATTAACAAATTACAGTTTTTAATTCCATATTACCTTTGGCCTAAGTATAAATACTGCATAGAACAGAGCCTCAAGGTTGGTATGTTTTCTTTTAAGTTAACATTATTTCTGATCAAGAATTTTTAATCAAAATTTTAATGGCTCAAAAATTGTGATAAAAAAGACTCAGAAATCAAGAATATAGTTGAGGCTATCAAGACTCACCTCTTACTGATGAACATAGTGTAAATGATACACAAATGTATGTTTTCATTGGAGATATGAACATGAAGAATTACCCAGATTGGGAACAATAGGGGTTTTATCTTCATACTCACAGCTGAGAAAGTATATTAAAGGAAGCTACATTCCCCAGGCACTTTACAGAATAACATGCTAATCTTCAGGTATTTCTAGCTATAGTATCAAACCATATGCTAAATCTGAAAAGCACAAGAACCAGACTTCCTTTCAGTCCTCACCTTTACTCTAATTAGACATATAAAATAATGAAAGCGTGAAACATTGTAGGATGCAGGCTAAAAAAATTAAAATTTTCTATCAGAGAATGGCTCCAATAAATTGAAGATTTTAATATCAAAGCTGTCAGTAATCTACAAAACAAATGTTTAAAAGTATAAATGCAGACATTCGATATGAAATCTTTAAGAATTATATTAAATTTATATATAATAAGGCTTAACTCTGATATGGGTTGAATTTTGTCCCCCTTAAAGATCTGTTGCAATCTTAATCCCCGGTGTCTGTGAATATGTCCCTATTTAGAAAGAGAGTCTTTGCAGATGTAATAACATCTAGCAGGTCACTAGGGAGAGTTTAACCCAACTCCACTGTATTTACTGAAGAAGGTAACATAAAGATAGTAAAATACAGAATATCATGTGATGGCCAAGAAACTATCATGTGATATTGCTTCTAGGCAAGAAGAACCAAAGATTAAAGTCTATAATCTTATTTTGAAACAGGGTTCCCTACATCATTTACAATTTCTCACCAACCAACCAAGACATTTTAATACAAGAGAGGAGGTAGAGAAAAGGGAGGATAATCATGATGATGATAAACAGCTTGAGCATTTATTAGGTGTCAGGCATTATACTAAATAGTTTTAATGTACTTTCCCTTCAATTTTTGCTTAACACTGTGCAAAAGTTATCGATGTTCAAGAAAAACCAAAGGTTACTCAAAATTAGCAATCTGTTTCAATTCTACAAGGCTCAAATTTGGTGTCAAGATATTTTCTTTATTATCTATTTTTATTAAATAAACCTGATAGGGCTCAATCACCAGTGGGTATAAGAAAGGGAAGAGCTGAACATAAAAACTGAGCTCAAACATTATGTTAGGCATATTTATAGGTAGACTACCAATTTCTACAGTTGGTTGGTATGTACAATGCAATTGCAGAATTTAGAAAATTACTATCCAATGAAATTTATGTAATTTTCTTTCAGTCAAAGAAAAGGGTCCAGATTCTAGCCTTATGTTAGCAAACAAATTCATCATATAATTTTTTAGGATACTTGTGAATTTATAATCTTTTAAATTTTTTAAAAAATAATATTTACTAAAATCAACAAGACAATTATAAATATACAAACAATTCTTCCACAATATATCTATTTTATAAGATAATAACCATTAAGAAAATCATCAAACTATCACAGATACATAATGGCCTAAGAGAATATTAACATTAACTCTGTAGCTAACCCTTTACATCAATGGCCTTTTAAATACTTTCTGACATTCTAAGCGAAAGTGATTGTTATTTACTTGTAGACTCTTGCATTGACATATTTTTACAAAGTAATACAAATAACAAAGAAGCAAGCAAATATGTAATATCACAGAGCCAATGCTTAGTACAATTTTATAGTCAATGTTCCAAGTATTTTGACTGTAGACATTTTGCTTTTTTTACTTGCAGCACTCTAGTTCAGCCCTAAAACAAAAGGTAATATATTCTGTCAACAGAATGAAATAATATTAGCAGGTAATAGAGTCTGAAATGTTTACAAACCTATAAATGAAGATGAAACCATTAATATGAATAAATATAATCAAATGCTTTCATGTTAATTGCTACATACATGGCATAGCATAAGGCAGAAATTTTTAGTGCATTAGTTGTAGGTTTTATAATCATGTGGAAAAACAATTACTGCTTACAAGTACTAATTTTCATGTTACAAAGAACCTTCTTTAAAATCTGTCTATGTCAAGACTAAGGCAATTATGACATACTTCTATGATTCTTTGTGAACTCTCAAAGTATTTTGTATCATAGCAGGATTAGCTTAGCCATTTTGAAAAGTAGTCCAGTCAATTTCATAAAACTACAAAATCAAGGTTTCAAGTCAGGCAGGTCTTTCATATTTAATGGTAATCATTTAACAAGACTATAGAAAAAATATATATCACATAAAATATTTACAAGACTAGGCTTTTCTGGAGTAGGGGGAATCTGATGTGCCAGGCAGAGTTAAAAGCAAAAAGTTCCAGTCCACCTATGATGATCAAGGTGAGGCATCTTGAAAATCATTAAGGAAGGATTTGTTTCCCCCACTTAGTGGGTAGAATCAGGCATCATCTGACAGCAATTACAAGAACTGGATAAATTACAGAGATAATTCTCACCCAATGTTATATTCTTCCTGGCACTGCTGACATGCAATGACTAGTAAAAGCAGGATACAGAATCCAGACATTTTTAGGAAATATCTGAAGAGTCCAGCTCCCAAAGCTAGGAGGATTTGATGATTATGGAAAAATGTAATCCCTAACTATCAGAAACCTGAGCTTGAGTAGGGATTGGATATGTACAAATATATGCTTGGTTTCAGAAATGGAAATGTTCAGTTAATCCACAATGAACATCAAGTTATTTTCATATTACAATAATGCAAATATATAATTTATTTATTCATTAAATGCATTTGTTCTTTTAAGTAATTAAGATATATTTATTCATTTAAATAACTAGGAAAAATAACCAAGCCAGAAATAAACAAAAGCTTAATGAGTTTCAGGCTCACAGTTTAAGCATAGATTGATGGATCCAATGATCAATAGATAGTTTCACTAATTATTGAGAATGAAAAAATGAAAAGAATATGTCAGTAAAATTAGAAGAAATTTATGAGATTATATTTGATAATATTGAATTTATATTTAAGTGTACATACAAATAGGCCAACAATTAATGTTTTCCCATCAGGTATAAGGATGATTTATGGAAATTTCTAAAACATTTAAAAACTTAAATGATATAATTTTCTGCAAATGCAATAGTTAAGAAAAGCAATACAACTATCTTCTCTAATATATGACCGAATTGCCAATAAATGGTATCCTATCATTAATCATTCATTACAAGTAGGATTGAATATTTTAGAACATTCTCATAAAAATCATGATAAAAGGTGAAATTTATAGAAATAAATTATGGCATGACATCAGCAAGAGAGCAGACTAGAAGGATTTCAATTATATCCCTCGCAACAACAAAAATTGTCCTTAGGAATCTGGGGTGGATATCTATGGATCTATCTATCTATCTAGACAAAATAGTTGTATGTATCATAAAATAGATGTAGAATTCATATTTCTCTCAAGTGTGCAAGAAGAATTCTTCAGGAAAGATCTTAGGTTAGGCCACAAAATAAGTCTTAACAAATTTAGGAGGATTAAAATCATATTAAGTATCATTTCTTAGAGGAGTGAAACAAAATAATTTAAAACATGGAAAATCAATAAAAATATGGAGATCAACCAATGGATTAAAGAAGAACTGAAAAAAAGGTTAGTTAAATCTCAAAGTGCACAGAAAGAAGAGAATAATATGGAGCAGATATAAATAGAATGCTTACTAGAAAAACCTATTGAAAAGATCAACAAAACCAAGAATTAAAAAGACTTAAAACAAGCAAAACTTTAGTTAGAATAATCAAGGGAGAAAAAAGGACTCAAACAAATTCACAAATAAAAAATTCAGATATTATAATATTTCACAAAATTAAAAAAGATACACAAGAGATTGCCATAAAAATTATGTACCATAAAAATGGATTACCTATAATAAATAGATAAATTTCTAGGAATATGAAATATATCAAAACTGAGTTATGAATAAATGGAAAATTTGAACAGACTTACACTGAGAAAGGAAATAGAAGTAATCAAAAATATTTCCCAAAGGAATAGCCAGCACTTTCATTATTGAATGCTGTAGAGGAAGGACACTGAGGCCTTTTTCCCAGGAATCAGCTTTCTTTGTGCTGATACTGACTCAGCGAATTCTTACCCAAAGGCTGAGTGTCCCGTATGGTGTAGTTGCACAGTTTTATGCAATTTTTGTGTCTTTGTCTCCTTTATATGGGTGTACACTAATATTTTACAGTCTGGTTGGATATGCATTAACATTCTACAGTCTGGTTGGGCATGTTTTATGTTATAGAGGTTACATCAGAACTACACGTGGGTTCGTAGAGGCTAAAATTGCTGTTTTATAAAAAGTTCCCATCCTAACACTTTGGGAAGGGCCTACATTTTCAGTATATTTTAACAAACATATAAAGAAAAGTTAATATCAGCCTTTCAAAACATTTCCAAAATCTTAAAGAGGAAAAAGCATTAACAAACTAATTTTGTGAAGGTAACATTACCATTGAATCAAAGTCAGGTAAAAATCCTTCCAAAATATTAGAAAAATGACTTTAATTTGCATTAAAAGGACCACCACACGATGATTAATATATTTTAACCCTACAATGCAAGGATATCTCAACAAACGTAAATTCATAAACATGGTCCGCCATACTAACAAAAAGAATGATAAAAATCATGTGATAATCTGAATAAATGCATAAATAAAATTAACTCAATATCCTTTAATGAGAAACTTTCAACAATTTAAATATAGAAGGGATCGATATCAATTTGAAGAAAAACATATATGTCAAATGCTCATCTAACATGTTACTTACTCAATTGTGAAAATGTCAAAGTCTTTCCTCTATGATTAGGAGCAAAAGAAGGATTTCCATTCTTGCCACTTCAATTTAACGTAGTATTGAAGCTCCTAGTCATAACAATTATGTGAGATATGTAAATTAGAGACATTTATAGCTAAATGAATGTGCATTGAGCGATATTCTTAAGTGAAATAAATAGGACACACATGTAAATACCAAATAGTTTCTTTGATATGAAAAACTGAAAGTGTAAATGAGGATCAAAAGGCATAATAGATATTGTGAAATAGGGAGAAAAGGTCCAAAGGGGAAGGAGAAGTAGGAGGGATTGGGGAAAGGAAAGAAGGGAATGGAATTAATATGAGAAATTGAAAAAATGGAAACAAAGTCTTTGTAGATAGGGAAGGGTGGAGGGGTTGAAGAAAGGGCAGGGGAATAGGGCAAAAAGAAGTACAGAGATAGATTATGTAAAGGTACAAATTTCCAGTGATGAATGTCATTATTCTATATACCAAAAATGTACCAACAAAATTAATAAAATTAAAAAGAAGGCATTTATATTGGGAACGAATGAAATTATCTCTTTTATAGCTGACATTTTATATATATATATATGTGTGTGTGTGTGTGTGTATGTGTAGATATATACATAGAGATAGATAGACAGACTCTGGAGAGTATTGGACATAAAATCAACATGCAAAAATCAGTTGTCTTTCTATATACAAATATCAGTGAACTATCAGAAAAAGAAATGAAGAAAACATTCTCATTTAAGAATCATCCAAAAGGGCCAGGGATTTAGCTCAGTGGTTCTGCTGCCTGCCCTGCAAGCACAAGGACATGAGTTCAATCTCCAGTACCAAAAAAAAAAAAAAAGAATCATCCAAAAATATAAAATAAACAGAAATAAATTTAATGAAGAAAGGGAAAGTTTTATTCACTGATAACAATATTAATAAAAAATGATAAATGAACAAATAAATTAAAAGATATCCTGCATTCATATATTGGAAGTGGTAATAGATGCCCATACTACCTAAAATTTCTACAGATATGATACAATCTCAACCAAAATTATAGGGACATTTTTCATAGAATTAGAAAAAAATTCTTAAAATTCACTTGAAACTACAAGAAAGGCCAGATAGTCAAAGCCATCATCATGTGTAAAAACAAGCAGAAAATATTATATTTCCTGATGTTAAAAGCTCTTAGAAATTGGGCCCAGGGATTTAGCTCAGTGCTTTCACTGCCTGCTGTGTAAGAGCAAAGATCCAAGTTCGATCCCCGGTACCAAAAAAAAACCAAAGCTCTTAAAAAAAAAACAGCATATTATTGCAATAACCGCAGACACAGAGACCAACGGAACAAAATAGAAAACCTCCATATAAACCCATGCATATATGGTCAAGTTATGTTTGTTAAAGGTGACTATAATGTACAATGAGGAAATATAGTCTGTTCAATAAATGATGTTGGAAAAACTGAATATCAACACACAAAGTAAAGAAACTGTGTCTTAACCTGACAATATATAAAAAATATCAATTGAAATGGATTAGGAATTTAAAAGACAAAGTCTGAAAATGTGGAACTCCTGGAAGTAAATACTGCAAAGGAGAAAATTCCATGACACCAGGCTTTATAATATGTTTTGGATATGACAGTGAAAGTACAGGCAGTAAAAACAAAAATAGACAATCCAGATTGCATCAAACTAGAAATCTTCTGTACAATAAACCATTAACCGAGTGAAGAAGCAATGGGAGAAAATGCTTGCAAATTGTTTATCTGACAGGGGGCTAAAATATCCAACATGCATTATATAAAGAAATCAATGCAATGATAAAAAATAATACCCAAATAACATAATAATACAATGGTCTGAGACATGAATAGACATATCTTCAAAGAACACATAAAATGTCCAACAGGTACATGGAAGTGACCTCAAATTAAATGAAAATTTAAACTACAGTGAGACATAACTCCACATTTGTTAAGATAGTTATTCTAAAAAAATGCAAGAGATAGCAAATGTTGATAATGGTCTGAAGAAAAGGGAACAGTTGTTTACTATTCATGGGGAAATCAATTGGAACAACCATTATGTAAAATGATGTGTGGTTTCTTCATCAATTTAAAATTGATGAAATAAATACTTCAAAAATGTAAATTCACTCTCCTGTCCATTGCAACATTATTCACAGTAGTCAAGATATCGATCTAAATGTCCATCACTGTCTTAATGAATAAAGAAATATGGTGTGTATGTGTGTGTATATGTGTGCATATATATATATATATATATATATATATAATGGAAATTTATTCAACAATAAAAATATGAAGAAATTCTACCATTTGTCATCATGGATGAGCCTCAAGGATATTATGCTAAGTAAACACCAGATATAGAAGGCCAAATACTATATAATCTCACTTATAAGTGGAATTAAAAAATAAATTGATAAATACATAGATTAGAATATTATTTATCAGGGGATGAGGAGAGATGTGGAAAGGAAATGTTGGTCAAAGTGCACAAATTTCAGTTATAGATTGAATAACTTCTGGGACTGAACATACTTATGGTGACTATTAATTACATTGCATTGCATACCTGAAATATGTTAAGAAGAGTAGACACTAAGTATCATCACTCACACACAAAACAAATGCTATTTGAAAGGATGTATAAGATTAGTGACTTGATTGTGGTAAGCATCTCATGCTGTAAACATATATGAAATCATGTTGTGCACATTAATATGTATAATAGTGCCAATTATACCTCAAAAGACTGAGGAAAAATAAATCAAGGATTATCTCCTTAAATGAAATCATCTGTCTTAATGTTGAATTGCAGGAATTATTGGAGGTATCATTTCTAATCTCTCCATTAATATTTCTCATTCTGCCACATATTATTTGTTTGTCTTTAAAAATGAGTAAAAAAAAAAAACCTACGTTAAATGACAAAAACAAACTGCGTTATAAACAAGGACAGGAAAGTGATGACATTATGCAAATATAAGTAAACTTGGTCTAGTGGCTAGGATCTTTAAGTGTGACCTTATTTATGAGATTGTGTGACCTTGAGCAGCCCTGAATTATGACCTCTTAATCTGGCCATGGAAGCTCTGTAAAACACTTCCATTCATGTCCAATTTAGAAAATAGTAAACAACTGAGCGAAAAGGTATAAATATATACATTATGAAGTACACATTGAAATTTCTTTTGCACTAACAACATATATTAGGGATATAACTACGTTTAAAGCAAAAAAAATATATCTATTGGGTTTCTTCAAAAATAAAACATTTTTTATTGAGTACTAACAAGGGAAATGATTTCTGAATGCCTTATTACCATAGGAAACTATATTTTCAACAGGAAAGAAATGTGATTACTTTCATTATTTTAGTTGTGTGGTAGTTTTCCCAATGCAGAAAAAATTGACTTTAGAGACTTAAGGAAATACTCAAATCCAATGAAAATTCCTTGTCACATGTCAATTGCCTATAATATTGTCTTACCTTTCAGAAATATATGAAATTTTCTGCTACTGTCCCACATAAAATACTGTGACACTGAGTACTTTAACTTAAATATTTCATCCATAACAAAAGTTTTTAAAAGTTTCTGAAAATCTGAGGGCACTCATTGTTTACCTTTTCCTTTTGTTAAATGTATAAATGATTCACTCACCTGTGTAATGAAGTTCTACTTTCTCCCCTTAAATTCTGTGTGTTTCCTTTTGAATTTGCTGGGTGAGTTACGTAAAGTCTGAAATTTATGTACAATGATGTAAAATGATAGCAATGGAAAAGTTACAGTATTTAACTACAAGGGAAATATTTATTGAGGGTAGGAATTTTTATTATGTTTGTAGACTTGGTTTTCTTTTTTAAGTGTTGTTTTTATTGTAACACAGTAGCGATGAGAGTAAATTGTAAACATTCATCATCTAAGCATTGCATTTATTGATTTTCCCATCTACAGTACTTTGTGCACTTAGTGATATATGTAAGAACCCAAGAAAAATGAAAGATTATAACTCTTCACTGGTTATGGATACCCATGAAAGTTTAAAAAAGAACTCTGTAACAACATTAATAGGAAAGTATGACTTCAGTCTGTTAGATGCATTGTTTATGGTTTAAAGAGAAAATGAATACTATGAAAGGGACCATGTGTGTAGTACGCGTTTACTAAGTAAAATGGCTCCGTGTCAATCTCAAACTTCCCTTCTCCGATTTCATAGTCAAAGTAAATAACCACTGGGTTTAAAAGGTGATAATTATCTTTTGGTGTTTTAATTCTTCACAAGATAAATTGATGTTTAGTAAGATTAGCTGAATAGTTTCTATTCTATTATATTGGCAGTTGAAGCACTAATGTAATGGCCACGATAAATTTTGGTTACAAATGGATTTAGATGAATATATGACTTGGCTCCACAAAAACAGATTTCTATTTAGATTTGAAATGTCAATTAATTACTGTGCATAATGGATGCACAAAGGAATTAGTGAGTATTGATAAGGTTGATCAAAATTAGTTCTGAATTACTACAGAAATGTTACTTTCCACCATATGTCTTGTTAACTTTTTGTGTTAGTTATAGCAGTCATTACCTTTTTTTTACATTCCCCTTTGAGAAAAAATACTTTAAGTATTATGAACTAGATTTTCACAAGTGTATATGTCTTAAACTATTTATAATATATTATAAATGGCATTATATAGTGAAAAATCATATACTATGTTCAGAAACTAAGGTTTATAACAGAAGCTAATTAGATCAGTACATGGTGTCATACACTAAAAGTCAGAAGTACGTTTTGTTTGTTTTTTGGTCCGTACCAGAGATTTAACCCAGGGCTTCCTGCTTGCTGGGCAAGTTCTGTCCTATTGAGCTTTATTCCAAGCCCTTTTCATTTTATTCTGGGACAGGGTCTCCTCACAAAGTTGCTTAAGCTGGCCTCAAATTTATGAACTTCCTATCTCAGTCTCCTGGGTAGCTGAAATTACAGGAATTTACCACTGCACTCAATGTTGAGTTTTAGTTTTGAATCTAATTTTTCTGTGAACTTGGGTAAGTTATTTCATTCCTTTTGCCTCTACTGTATAATTTGTAAAAAGATAAAATACTTCCCTGAATCTTAGATATTGAGCTTTTACTGGAGGCACTAGGAATGCAAAAATATTGTCTAAGTGATTGAAATATTATTACTACTAAAAATAGCACTTAACTAAAAGATTCTAGTGTGTTATTTTACAAAGTGTGAAGCATGAATAGTAATTCAAATTCTAACTACATATTCCAGTATATACTACATCCTGTATTTAAATGAATGTATTAATTTATATTGTGTATTTACGTTGAAAATGTCCATGTCTACTGCTATGCCACTTCTTTAGTGACTTGTTTTCCAGCAATCGACTTCACTGTAACAAAGTGAAATATGAAAAAAGTCACTAAACATCTAAAATAGCTCTTGTCAAGTCCACATCTAAAACTATGCTCTTATTTCCTGTCTTCATTCAGAACTATATTGACATTAAGTACTTTACTATATTGTCATTTACAACATGTGATATTGTTTTTTAAGCAGTCCAAAGCAAGTAAGGCATAGATGGACAGAAAGGGTTAGTGAATGTTGACAGCTGAAAAAGCTCAGCTCAGAGATGCTAGAAATAACAATTTGGCAGTTTGGTATCAAAGAATAAGACAGAAAAGATTTAAAGCAATTGATATAATATACTGAGATTTCCTGTTGATGACCTTGAATCAACAACAGTAAAAAAATTTAAATCACCTTCGATGTCCTCTGTTTAAGGAATCAGTAAAAATTTATAATCCATTTTAAAAAGATGTCATGAAACCAAAGAAAATTAAACCAAAGAAGGCTGCAAGAGATTATCTGAGCTCTATAAGTTCTCATTTTATGATGAGAAACTGAAGCATTATGAGTTTCATGATTTACTCAAGGTTATAAATAAAAATTTAAAATAAAAAATTTATTTGTTGGGGGAATTTTAGTTATACAACTTGCTTACATTAAAAAATTTGTTCTTTAGCAATATGCAGAATGTGTATGTCTATTTGTGTGTGGTTGTATGTGAAGTTTAAATATCCATATTTATTTATATGGTAATGTGTGCATTTTCCAGTAACTACCAATGAGAAACATATAATATTATTTCAATATTTTTACAAAATTTATTATACTTATATTTGAGTTTGAACTTGTTAATTCTGTGAATATTTAATAAAATGTTGCAAGTCTATATTTGGAAGGTTAACTTGAGTAAGTCCAAGATCATTTAATTGTCAATATTGGATCAGAAATTTCTGATATCGGATATATATATATGAATGATGGAATTAATTTAGGTAAATCTGTCATACATATTTCAAATTTCAAGCCAAAAAGATATTGGGCGAAGGCAGTAACCTATCTCAGACATTCAAGGCATGTATAGATTTTTATTGTAATAGATTTTATATTTTCAAAATATTATTTATAATTTAGTGAATACAAACTGCAATAACTTGATGCACTGATTCTTATAATTATACAATTTCAATGCAAATGTTACACCTGTGTAGAAAGAGAAGGAAGGAGAATAATTAGGTGGATCTCATATCTCAGCTCAACTCTGAGAACATTTTGACTAAAGAGCGCTCTCTCCCTCTCTCCCTCTCTCTCTCTCTAACATTACAGAAAATCTATGTAGAGTTTAAGGCTTCTATGTAATATTTAGACAAAATATTAAGTGAAAATAGAAATTATTCCCAAGGAGAGAAAGACAGAGATAAGACTGCTCAAAGAATTAGCAAGTGCATAGACTTAGAGGTGAGGCAGAAAACTTGGCCTTTTTGAAGAACTGATGAAGAACTGAATGGTGTTCATTTTGTTGACCATGGAACATAAATTTAGAGCTAACCATGGAGCCAGAGCCAGGTACACTCACGTAAGAAAGATATGTAAAGGGGTAATGTTTGTGAAAGGAGTTTTGAAGATGACAGAGATTAAGAACAATATGTTTAAATACTTATAGGAAGAGCCTGCATTAAGGAAAATGTAGAGTAATGAAGGGTGTGAAATAATTGACAGAGAGCGTCTTGATGAGCAGAAGTACTGGGATTTGCCTTTGATCCCTTTTTACCAGTGGAAAGCTTGTCCTCATTCTCTCCTTTTCTCAGATGAAAACTTTGTACAAGAGTGAGCTTCATTCTCTGAATGTTTTCCACTATGTCCTCACCTCATTCCATCACAAGTTTTTATCTCTCCACACACCACTAAACTTGACCTAACAAAAATAATCAATGATTCCTTTTGAATAAATCCAAGGGATTGTCCACATTACTTATTATATTAGATTTTCAGTGACCTTTGCTTATGTTATTACCTACTTTTAGAAAGAATCTCTTAATAATGATTGGACATCTGCTCCAAAATATATGATATTTTATGCCTTGAATTTGGAAACAGCTGAAATATTTATCCAAATTGCAGTGAATAAATAAGGTCTCGTAGATATATACTGTCATAAATAAAAATGAATGAAATTTAGCTACAGATACCAATATGATGCACTTCCCAGACATTATGGTAAATGACCTAAGCCATATGTAAAACAGTTATTTAAAGTTTAAAGGGGTTGACCAGGCACAGTACTGCATGTCTGTAAGTTCTAGCTACTTGTAAGACTGAGACAGGAGGAATCCAAGTTTGAAGCCAGCCTGAGAAACTTAGTGAGATCCTGTCTCAAAATTAAATTTAAGAGTTAGGGATATTTCAGTGAAAAGTCCTTGGATTCAATTTCATGTACCACTAGAAAAAAAGTAGAAGGGAAGATGTTAAAATTGAGAAGGGATATATGTTTCTCCTGTGGTGTTAGAGATATTTAATTTCTTGACCTGGACTTTAATTCTGAGTTCAATTTTAAAAGCTTAATTGGAATCTTTATATTTTCTTAAGTGTGATTATTTCACAACTGAAAATGCATACAGAACATTACATTGAGAATTCCAAATATGACCACCCTAGCTTTGGTGCCACCACTTTTTTTTATCTTTCATACTTTTCCAACTGCATCCTCTCAGCATCCTGTGTAGAGCCTTCCACAACATAAACTCTGGTGTTCATCAAAATTTTCACTTCGCTTTTTCTAACGGTAATAATTTGTTTCAAGAAGACACCATGCATATTTAAAACTCAGAAGCTTTGTTAAACTCCATACCCATATGCCAAAAATCATAATGCATATCTTTTCTGGAATATCCCACAAAAATTTCAAGCTCTGCATACCCCAACATAAGTATTTTCCTACTAGAACATTTCTGCCTGCTAGATGTATATACACACAACTGTTTAAGCCATGGTTTTGGAAGTGATGTTGAGTTCACCTCAATTTACAGATTGCTAAATCTCATGCAACCTACCTTTTCTGAGCTCCTTATTTGCCTATGTTTCTTAAGTTGTCCTTCCACTAGGTATTGCTTTTAGGCAGCAATTATTATTCTTTAGATTTCACTCCAGTCTCAGTGCACATTCCTAAATTTAACATTGCCTCCTATCAATCTAATTTACACATATACACACACTCATAAACAGCTAAGAAAACATTTTTAAAAAATAACTTAGATCCTGTTATTTTCCTACTTAACAGAATTTTTTTTAAAGTTGTGAAAATATTGTTCCAATTTACCAGGTACATTTTATCAGCTTTTCAGAGGGCTCAATCCATGTGTACATTAAATGAGTGACTGACGTCTGGCCAAAATTAAAAATTTCAAAGGAAGAATAAAATAATTCTCTGTAATTACCAAGGTATGCATAAAGAAGAATGAATCTTTCATTTCCAGAAATTGTCTTTTATTCACACTTCATTCTAGCAAAAAGAATGCCAAATGATTTCTGTTTATTTCCTTCCATATGTTACAACACCAAATCTAGCAGTTTGATAAATTTTTTTAAGTTAAAAAAGAAACAGAGGCTTCTCCTAGCTCTGATACTGGTACATTGAGGCTCTAGTATTTTCTTCTTCCTTTTTTTTTGTTTGCACCTCCTCATTTGCTTTGAATTGGAAATCAATGTACATTACTGTAATATGACACCATGCAGGCAGAAAACCTTTCTGTTTTGTTTACTTCTCTATCTCTATTACCTGAAACATGGCCTGGAAAATAGTTTTCTCTCTGTGGAAAATCCTCCAATGAGTGAACAAAACTATAATCTATGCTGCCAGATTCTTTGAGAATCTTTACTAAAATTTGTAAAAAAAATAATCAGTCATCTGTAGGTATATAAAGTGAAAGTAATTAAAAAGAAGGACCAAAAGAGGTCGTTAATTTCTGGTGATAGTCTAGCCAAGGTGAGGTTGAAGTATACACTACAAAACACACACACACACACACACACACACACACACACACAAAAAAAAAAACAAACAGGGAGAGGTATAATCAGAGGTAAAGAAACAGATGATTAGAGTATGGCTGAGTCCCATTATCCTGAGTAGAGCAGGACTCAGCATGCCTTACACTCAATATAGTCTTATTGTGTATGTATTGTACCTTACCGAGTTACATGTTTGTCATTTCCATGTGCACCTGCTCTGGGTCTACCTGTTGCATCTCACCATTAGACTATGCCATATGACTTACTTACAAAAATGCCTAACACTTAGGTCAAATATTACAAACTGGCAATACAAAATAATATAATAGACATATGACTCCCTGAAGTAAAATGTAGGTGAAAAGTGCTGAAAATATTCTGCAGATAAAATTAAAATGAGCAGACTGCCTAGAAACAGGCATAAAAGGCACCATATTGAGGACAATGCAATGAGGGAAATGGATAAATAAATGGATTGTGAACAAGATTGTCTGGATTTCCTCTCAATTCTGACACTTCCTAAAAGCAAGGACTAGGGAATTCACTCAATCTCTTTGAGTTTGTTTTTCATATTTATAAAATAATGATAAAAAATATATTTTCTACTACCCTGAAGCATTGGGAAGATCATGCTTAATCATATCTGTGAAGCATTTTTTAAAGTTCATAGAAATCTTTGAATCGCCATTTTTGTTGTAATTGTTATAAAGCTCTCTACTGTGTACAGTAGTGCTTCTTTGTCTTTTAACATATTCTAAGGTGAGCTTTAGCTTTGCATTCAGTGGTAACTGAAGTAGCTTGTCATCCCTGGAGTCTGAAAAGTCAAAGCAGAGCATCAGGAACTGCAAGTAGAGGTCTGAAGCCCAACTAAAGATCAGCAAACTACAGAGAGTCTAGTTCAAGTTAAAGCTGTCTCTTGATCACTTTCTCAGGGGAGAAAAAAAAACCAAAAAATGAAAAAAGAGCAAGAAGAAAAGACACTGCCGCCCAGAATGGAAGTCTTGATATAATAATGTCTGAACCTGGCTCCTTGAGAGACATTTAATCACTGCTTGGTTAAGTAAGGGGCAGAAAGAGGGCCTGTCTCCCTGATGAGAGAGGTCAAAAATCTTCCTCTCAATTTTTGCAGCAATTAATCTCAATGCATTCTGATATCCTGTGAGTAGAAAGGGCTTTATATGTATGGAATCTTTCTTATCATTATGTATCTAGATTCCCTAGGACAGTATGCATCTGTGTGTTCATTTCAGTGAACAATAACAGTATGGCTAGAGAATTCTTGTAAACAAAGAGAAGATAAAATAACCTCAGTGTGTTATTGTTCAGTTATGGGTACAGTGTACTAGGCTGCACAGTTGGCATTCTGAAAATAATTCTGTGGTATCACTGTCATGAAGCCAGAATTTAAATACTGTGATTCATGTGAAGTTTTTAATACAGAATGAATTAAAATCATGGATTTAGTTACTTCTATGTTTTTCCAGATAATATAGAATTAGGAAGAAAGTTTTGAACCTATGGGAAAACATAAGAACCTACTAGCCAGTTCCAGCACCCAGAAGGAAGCTCCCCACCTCCATCCCAGGCTCCTAGGGCAGAGAAGCTCAGCCTGTCCCAGAACCTAGAAGAAAGCTCCCCCCTCCATCCCAAGATCCTATTGCAGAGAATCTCAGTTGGTCCCAGCACCTGGAAGGAACCCACCCCCCATCCCAAGCTCCTACTGCAGAGAAGCTCAGCCGGTCCCAGCACCCAAAAGGAAGCTCCCCTGCTGCCATCCCAAGCTCCTAGGGCAGAGAAGCTGAGCCATGTGGGTGCCAGAAGCATCCCCTCCTGTGGAAATGAGAAGACACATAAACAAGTCTCAAAAACAGACTTCTGGATCACCTACAGCAACCCCAAAGGGAAACAAGATGGAACAATCTGATACTCAAC
>NW_004624792.1:10918533-10979652 GCF_000247695.1 Heterocephalus glaber
AAAAATATGAAAAGAGGAAAAAAAATGGAAACAGGGTCTTTGCAAATAGGGAAGGGTGGAGGGGGTGAAGGGAGGGCAAGGGAAGGGGAAAAAATAAGAACCAAGATACTCATGTAAAGGTAGAAGTTCCCAATGATGAATGTAACTGTATTTTATGCCTAAAATGTACCAATAAACTTAATGGGGGAAAAAAAAAAGAACCTACTGACCCACCTCACCACATAACAAATCACAGTTTTCTTCCTTTATTTCCCTGTTTTTATTTGTAGGCAAAGGCAAGGAAAGAGAGATGGTTTGATTTAAATAGTTTTATATTTCCTGATTCTCAATGATGTCACATATTTTAAATCATCACTCAATGTCTCTAAAATCTCAGAACTTTGCTCTACATTTTCAAACTTCATCTGAACCGATGTATTCAGAACTGGTAGTGAAAAAATCATATGAAGCTTTTCAAACATATCTGATGTAAATAAATTCCTCCTTCTGAGTTATAGAAGAGCATTTGAGATTCCACAAACATTCTAGTAACAGTGATTCTGCTCTATGCTATTTTCTATAACAGTATAAATCATATGATTTTTTAAATAAGCTGATGAAACCTCTAAATCATCATAAGATGGAGTTTTAAAACCCAAGTAATTGGATTGAATATGCAAAGTAATATAACATATCTTTTATGTTCTTTCATTAAAATTAATTTAAAAAACTCAACCTATGAACAATATTTTTTCATACAGAAATGAACCAAACACACACAAGTCCTTTTGTTCTTTGTTGGCACTAAGGGATTTGTTTGAGTTTTCATTTAGGGTTAATTACCTCAAATGACTAAAAAGCTGTAAAAAGAATTAAAGACAAATGTTTGTGTATCTGTAAATGTCTGGCTTCCACCAAGTTTTAAGTACTTTTCTCTAAACTAAAAAAAATCTAGTAGAGATTTAAGATTTATTTTCATATAAATCTATTCTGAATTGCTACAGCTTTAGTAGGCTGAACAATGTTTCCTTTCTGATGAAAATAAGAATCACAATAACATCCCAGAAAACTGCAAATGCTATATCATTACCCAAAAGAAATTTTTCAGATGTGATTAAATTAAGAATCTTTGGAGGGAGTGGTTAGTTTTGACTCTCTAGGTGGGTCTTCTATGTAACAATAAGAATCACTGTAAAAAAAGAAGTAGAAGGAAAATAGACTAGAATGGAAGAAAGTAATGCAACCACAGCTATTGGGATTAGAGTGTTAAGGTCATGAGCTAAGAAATACAGATAAGAAGAAATACAGGCCAGAAGCCAAGAGAGGTGTCTTCATCACTTGCTTCATTGGTAGACAAAATACCTGCCACTCACAACTTAGGAGGAGAGGTATATTTGGGCTCAAAGTTTCCGTGGCCCCTTCTGTGGTTTTCTGGCTTTAAGGAACCAAGAGCATGATGGAAGGAAGGAGGTAGGAAGCTCACATCATGAGGTCCAGGAAGCAGAGAATTAAGAGAGATGAGCCAGGGAGAGAGAGATACCATTCCAGGTCACAGCTCCCGTAACCTGACTCTAATAAGCTCCACTTGTTAGCTGCAGGTCAGCTAGGAACTCATCAGTGGATGAATATAGCATTTTCGTGGTCCATGATCCAATCACCTTCTAATTGGGGGACACCATGGGAATAAATTATACCAAGAGGTAAAAAGCATTCTGAAAAAAACTAGTCCTACCAACATTTTAATTTTAGCTCCATAAGACTCATTTCAGTCCCCTTATCCCCAAGAATACAGGAAAATAAATTCCTGTTGTTTTGAGTTACTAAGTTTATGGCAGTTTGTTACAGAAGCAAAATGAAACTGTCACAATAATAGTAAATCCATTATGATGAGGTAACTGATGTCTAATCTGAAAAAAAATTGTCTCAAGTAAGAAGTACATTCACTCTGGAAGTTTGACAGAAAAATTATCACCAAAACTTTTTAATTTGAATACAATCATCATATTTGACTGTTGTTAAATTTATTAGATATATAAAATATTTACTAGGTCATCTAACCTATGTTAGGCTTCTTTTTTTGCCAATGGAATTTAGTCTCAACTTAATAGTTTTCATTGATTATTACTTTTCCTGTTACTCTCTATATATTCTTTTCTTGTAAAACATCTAGAAATACTTATATAAAATTAAGCTTTAATTTAAAACTATATATTGTACAAGATTTATACATGGAAATTTCTATGGGTAAAATGAGAGGACTTAAAAATAATTTTTGCAGATGACACTTTATAAACAAGTCTCACCATGCCTGGAGGAGAAGAAAATTGAAAGAGATGGCTCAGTCTCTTGCTGTCATGGGTACTCTTCAAACATAAGATGAAATTCAAATGCTAACCCACATGGGAAAGTCTCCAGCGAACAGTCACTTGAACTGCTGTGAGGGTCAGTCATTTACAAGAATGCAACTGTAAAGTTGTCTTTCCTTTCATTTTGTAGACCTATTCAAAACATACCTAGGAAAGAGTCCAATAGATTATCTCAACAATATCTTTTACCAAACTTACTTATATTACTTATATTACTTATACTTAAATTAGAGAATTTGAAGGTGCCAATCTAGAAATGAATTGGAACTCATCATTTTCTACTTCCCTTCTTTGTTTATTATGGCAAGTATTCACTAAAGTGAAGCCCAGTGAATTGTATTTTACCTTCCCTTGAGGGTGGATGGAATCTGTGATTTGCCTCTAGTCAATAGAATGTGACTTGAGATGTCACATCCAGGGTTATGTGACATTGTAAAAGACTCCTTTTTAGAAGATTGGAGAGATCCTCTTACTGTCCTTGAAGTACCTAGATGTCCTGTTAGAAGAACATCTGCGGAAAAGTCCCATGGCAATGAGCTGGAGGATGGTTCTAGGAGCTGAGCAAGCTCTCTGTGGAACATCCACCAAGAAATCAGTACTGAAATCATACAGCTGCAAAGGAATAAATTCTGCCAACAGTTGTGTGAGCTATGAAGATGACTTCATGCCCTGGGAAGGAAGACAGCTTTCTGATCCCTTTCCTAAAGACATAGGGCACCTCAGAGGACTCAGCTAAGCCACATCTTGTCATCTGACCCAGAAATCCTTAAGATAATAAATATGCTGCATGAAGTTGCTAAGCTTGTTGTGATTTGTTAAACAACAATAGAAAATGACTGTAACTGTAAAAGCTTAGCTTCAGTCTCTATCAACTAATGTATGCAAAATAAAACAGCATTCATTATCAATTTTATTAATTTACTATTTTGAAAAAATAAAGAAGACCATGCAAGAATTATAATATGTTTTTATAAAGTTGCTGTTCAATCTTTGAGAAATCTGTGAACCTCATGATTCCCATACCAAAATAAGTGCTCTAAACAATCTAAAGATTTGGAAGTCTATTATTTTGTAACTATTACCAAATGTAGAATAATTATGTTGTTTTCCATTTTTCTTATATCTAGTTTCTAGAATTGAAATGACATGTTTTCAATAGAAATTAAATTAAAATAAACTATTTTAATGAGTCACATTTATCTTAATGGATATTTGTCACGTAATTATTTGATGGACAGTTTAGTGGAAAAAGATGGATTTTTCTGGACATCTACTTTCCAGTGATGGCATTAACACCAAAGTCTGCTGTTTAGGTTTTGAAGTCAGGACCTCAGGTTACATCTAAGTTTCACTCTGATTTTTTTACTTGACCTTCAAAGTCACTGAATCTCTCTTGAGACTTTAGTTTCCTTACTTTTAAAATGAAAATACCCCACAGCATAATTTTTGATGTCCATGAGGAAATCTACTAAATTGTACCTCCCTATGAAATGTTATAAGTAACATTTATTATTTTCTTATTACTGCAATTTTAGACATTGAAGTAACAAATAAGAAAAATCATCTTTGGTGGATTATTTTTTACAATCTGATTTATGTTGTTAGATTCTTGTTCTGTGATGAAAATTTAAATTTAAGGAAGTAAATTTAACTTTTCTTTTTCTGCTCTGACAATGATTTTCAGTTTTTTTTCATTTAAGTGAAGAAATCCATCAAGGTGATCAAAAAAAAATGTCAAACATGGTAGGAATGTTGAGTGAAATCAGCAACAGTTTCCAAAGTTCTCTGACTGTGTTGCTGTTACAAAAAATTAAGTAATTACAAACATTTATCAAATCACTTATCTGGTTTTAGAATTAATTGTGTACAAAGAAATATTTGTGATGTATTTGGATAATTCTTACTTGCATAATTTCTGCAAAGCAGCATTGAATATACCATAGTACTGCACATAATGCAGAATATATTGGTAGATTAGTAAGTTTGAAAATGAGGGGCTGTCTTTAGCATTTTACATTTTTTTTTCTTAGATAGCTGTGATATGTGAAATTGTTGATATTCAGTATGGGTGATTTAATATTTTGATATATGTGCAAACTGTTTAAAGATCAAGGCAATTAACTAAATAACATAACCATAATCTAACATTTGTTTTTCTGAATGATTTAATTTAAAATCTATCCTTCTAGCAAGTTTCAAGAATAGAGTATTGTTTACTATTGTTATCACACTGTGCATTAGAGATCTACAACTTACACATTGTAAGTAACTGAACTTTTGTATCATTAGCTCATTCTCCCTTCTACCACTAGCCTGGGCCTCTCTCTTTTTTTTTTTTTTTTGGTACTGGGGATCAAACTCAGGACCTTGTTCTTGCAAGACAAGTGGTGGAACCACTGAGCCAAATCCCCGGCCCTCTGGGCCTCTCTTTTGATGAGTGCTCAATCATGTAGGAATTACTCAATTTAACTCTGAATTAAGATATTTAAGAAATATACAACTAAACAATTGTATACTAAGTTATCACATATTTAAATATATTTAGAAATATGTAGCAGAAAGTAATCGGGAATGTGCCTGTTCATGTTGTTCATGTTGGTTTGTGTGTTCATAAATTGATCCAAATGCAAACTTTGGCTCATGTTGGGATTTAGATGGACTCTTTAGCATGGAAACAAAGGCTTTCACCTCAGATGTCTTAAATGTATCAATATGCCTTAGGGCAGCTTATTTAATTCTTTGAGCCTCAAGCTTACCAAATGTAAATAATAAATATTAATATTATATTTTTCAGAAATTATTGATAACTATATAAGCTGATGACCTTGAAGTGATTCACTTTATACTTGGTAGATAGGAAGCTGTAAGTACATTTTACATGTTATGATCTTGGTTAATGAAGACAACAAGTATTTGTAATAATATTTCAATTTCAAGAGTCTTTGGATTAGTGAGAATTAAATTCAGGATTAATTTTGATCACAGGTTAAAGAAGAGAGAGTGTCATATGGAAGGGTTTGTTTATTTTTAGCTTTTCTGGAAAACCATTGAGATGCAGGCCATCCAGAACTGGATGATGCTTCCATCTCAGCGTAGACTAACACTGTGCATTTTTCATCCCCAAACTAACTCAAGGTTAATTGAGGGTTCAAGATGACTTCTTCATGTCATCTAGCAGCTGTGATGATCATATCTCAACCATTAGGAAGGAGAAAAAGGAGTTAAACAGGTCAAAAATTTTTAAGAGAACTCCCTGAAATTTAGTCATTCCATTTCTTTTCATATTTTGTTTGCTGAGGAGAAAGCAATCTAGTCCTAACTGTAGTTGTTCAAGGGAATCAAAGAGTTGTATTGATTTTAAAGTATGTATACATGTATGTGAAATCTAGGTTTCTACAAGTTTAGAAGAAGGAAACAATAGACATTGATGAGAGGGTAAACATCCCAATTTTTTGATGTGCAAATAATTTCAACTCTTTTATAATACTATGCAAAGACTAAGTCCATATAGTATCCCAACTGAGCAATTAGATATAAATGTATTATTTATGATATTTTTTCTATGAGGAAAAAATTCAAAAATGCATTTCTTCTTATCCAAAGATGAGATATTCCTTACATGAATTTAATTTAAAATAATTGTACATTTAATAATTTTATCAAAATAAGGTACAAAAAAAATCAAGTATTCCTTTCTCATTTTCCTTCCCCCTCATAAATGGGACTAACTTTAATGCAGACTATGGATCAGATGGGGTCCCCAGAAAGAAGAGATATTTACATTAAGACCTAAAGCAAAGTTTAGGATTTAGCCAGAGCAGAAAATAAAAGTAAAATCCTCATTATTATAATGCAATTTGTATGCAAAGACGCCAGATGAAGTCGCTGATGCTCCTGGGGGATAATTAAAGAATTTTAGATTCCTGAAAGTTAGATATGAAAAGGAAACATGGCAAAAGAGGAGTCTGCAAAGTCTGAAAGGGATCATGTAGTTTCATAAAGCATGCCACAGTGTAGAGACCAAACCATGGGGACACAAGGACTTAGTTAAGAATAATTCAAAGGTAATCAGGAGCCATGTACAGCACATGTGAACTAAAACAACAAGGAATCAACATTGTTTTAACTGGCTCATCAGACATTCTAAGAAAAAACAGCAGGAATCATTATTTTTTAAATATAAATGAAATCACATAGCATAAGGAAAATCTAGAGGGGAAAAGGTGAGGAAAACTAACCTAATAAGATATACAAGGCCTGAGGTACCTGAGGAAGGCTTGTGTCAATATCACACGCTGAGTTTAATAAAAATAACACTTGGAGATTTCAGTACCACACTTTCAATAGTGAATAGAATAACCAGATAGAATATAAGTAAATAAATAAAGGATTTGGAAAGAACAATATATACAATCCACCCAACAAAGCAGAATATGGGCTTCTTGAATATAGGAATTCAAAGAAAAGATTAGTCAGATGCTAACATTATACAAATGGATCTACAGATTCAATGTAATCCTTACAAAAAAAAATCAATATCATTTTGGCAGAAAAAGAAAATTCTACCCTAAATAATGTAGAATTGCAGAGGACCCTGAATAGACACAAAAGTCCTGAAACTAAGGAGCTAATTTGTCATTCTCCAGTTTCCTGATTTAAAAAAAACAACAACAAAGCAATAATAATAAAAACAATGCAATATTGGCATGCAGACCGATATATAAAACAACAGAAAAAAATCAGAATAGATAACTAAGAAATAAACCTTCATATGTTGTCAAATTATTTTTAACAAGTATGACATATTAAATAATGAATAATGACAATCTTTTCAACAAGTAGTGGTCGGAATAAAACTTCTTACATACACATAAAAGACTGAAATTGAACCTTAAATAACCTCATATATAAAAATTAATCCAAAATGGATCAAAGACTACATTAAAAACAACATAGATAAAATGTTTCTCAATATTGGACTTAACAACAATTCCCTGAATATCATTTTTAAAAGGAATAGGCAACAAAAAAGTAGATATAGTCTATTGAAAATTAAAAACTTTTCTGGGAGCTGGGATTATGGCTCAATGTTAGATCACTTGTCTAACACATCAGGCCCTGAATTTCATCCTCAGAACACACACACATACACACACACACACACACACACACACACACACACACACAGGTGAGAAAGAGGAAGCTTTTGCATTAAAATATAATATCA
Organism: Heterocephalus glaber; assembly: GCF_000247695.1. Next base: position 10,926,106 of record NW_004624792.1, read on the forward strand.
ACAGAATAAAAAGGCAACATACTGAAATCAAAAATTAATATGTAAAATGAGAGAGGTACTAAAATTCAATAACAAAAGCATCCAACCAATTCAAAAATGTAAAAACTTGACCAGATATTTCTCCAAAGATGTAATACAAATGGCCAATAAGCAAAAGAAAAGATCCTCATTGCCACAAATCATTGGAGAAATGAAAATCAAAACTACAGCATGAAGATACCTACTATAAAAAACACAAAAGTAAACAAAGAACAGTCACATATGAAGATGTGAAGAAACTGGGTAGGGATGTCTATGATCTTTGGCATTCACATCTCACTACCATTTGCCCCAGATAGCAGAGATAACTTAATATTTGCCCTGCTATTGTTTCATTTTGCCTTGGTTTCATCCTGTATTTTCCCCTATTCCTTCATTTTGTTATGAGAATGTTTGCCCTGTGCCACTGTATCTTAGAATTATGTAACACATTTTTTTAAAATTATTTTTAAAGAGCTTCACAGCTAAGAGTTTGTCTTGACTCTCAGAACAAACTTTAATTTGAACTTTTTTAAATCATCTTTTTATTTTTTTGTACTGAGGATCGAACTCAGGACCTTGTGATTGTGAGGCAGGTGGTTTGCCACTGAGCTAAATCCTTGGCCCTTGAATTTGTACTTTAAAATATGCTGGAACTGTTCACCCTTTGTGGAAGAGTTTATTGTGTTTTCAGAGGTACATGGGATAGTTGTATTTTGTTTGATGGGATTATGAACTTCTTACTATCTTTATTTAGAAATGTGTTTGTCTGTAAAGCTTACAAAGGATGGAAGATGATGATTAGGTTTAGTTGTCAACTTGATTCACTTCAGAGCTGCTGGAGGAATTTGTAAAGCACACTTCTGGCTATGTCTGGATGGATCATGGATGCATGACATTGGGTCTGTATCTGGTCACGCAGTCTTTCCTTTGTGTCGCTGTTCCCCTTCTCTGCTTCCCAGCTGCTATGAACTAAACATCTTTGCTCTACTATGCCCTTCCAGCCTAAAATGCCTGCCTTGCTGCCAACTGACCATAGATTGAATCCTCTAAAACTGTGAGCCAAATATACCCTTCCTTCTTTAAGTTGACAGTATCAGACATTTGGTTCAGCAATGGAAAAGCTGACTAAACAGAGACATTGAATGCAATATTATATACCCTTAAAGGGAAGAAAATTCTGATATATATTACTATATGTATGAACATTGGGAACATTATAGTAAGAGAAATAGGCCAATTTTTAAAAACATAAAAATTGCACATTTCTCATATATGGATTACATAGGTAAGCTACTGCCAAGAAAGAAAATAAAGTGATGACCAAAGGTTATGGGTAGAAGGTAATGTGGAGTTACTGTTTAATAAGTATAAGGTTTCAGTGGTGCCTGATGAAAAGAGATTTGGAGATAGATATTGGTGATAGTCATAAAGCAATACAAATATACTTAATATCAGTGAATTTTTTCTCTTGCAAGTGGTAAAGATGATCAATTTTATGTTTTAAGTTAATCACAATAAAAACCAAAGTACATATTAAATTTTGCATGGCAAAAAACTAATCAAATGGATATTTGAGAATATTTAGTTCATATTATGTAACATTTTATTAGAGTGCATATATATATATACATATATATATACACAGAGACACTATACATTCAAAAACTGTACAATTAGAAGAATGCCAACTTAGATATATGATTAACAATTGATGAAATATATAAATAATGACAAATAAATCTTTAGTTTGACTTTAATGATTTTTTTTAGCTATATGCAATGTGGTTGTATTGTCTGGCAGAATTATGAATTTGTTACTATCTTTATTTGGAGATATGTTTGTCTGCAAAGTTGACAAAGGATGGGAGATTATGATTAGACTCTTAATTCATTGGAAAACTTATAAATATAAATATTATATTGAATATAATTAGTGGGTAGGTAAATATCAGTAAGCTGTTTAATTAAAATTTGGGGAGATGAACATATTTATTTGAAAAACATTTAGATAACACTTTTTGTACACATTGCAGTATAGAATTAATAAATGCAGCTGAAAACACATACTGTAGTACTGTTCTCCAGACAATGTATTTTTTTCTATCCCTTATTGCGGTGTTTCAATTATGTTTCATATTTTATATGATTTATAAGAAACTTATTTCTCATTAATCCATACTATGTATGTATCATAGTCAAACGAACTATGAAGACTTGAATCAAAAAGCCTTGAATTTGAGTAATATCATTAATGATTATATTTATTTTATTCCTTAAACAGAAGTCATTATGCACTAATTCTCTTCCCAAAAATGCTATTCTGTCTGAACCCAGTGCTTACTCCCCATAGTGCGAGGCTGACTCCATTGGCATATGTTTACATCAAGGACTGTTGTAAGTTTCAAAAATTGAAGTAATACCATATGATGATCATCATAGACTTAGAAAAAAATAATTAAAAATTTTTTAAATTTATCACTCGTTTATTTTTAAAAATATCAGAAAATAGATTAAAAAGAGATTACTTAAACGGGAAAATGAGCAAACATTATATGTAAATTTAAAACATTGAAGGTCTTCCTCCTGAAATTATAAATGAAATGATCATTTCTGTTATCATTATTTCTATTTAATAGAGTAATAAAAATCTGCCTGGACAGTTGAAGGAAAAATAAAATAAGATATATAAGGAATTAAGTAATTACAACAATTATCATTATTCATAGATTATCTCATTGTAATATAGAAAATTAAGTATTAGATACATAGTATCAATTATTAATAATTAAGTCAATTAAACAAAATTAATGAAGACAGTGTCAATACATTAGGAAAAAAATCTATTTCTATAAACTAATGATAACCAATAAGAAAAATTACAATATTAACAACAATCTATAAAGCTACATAATAGATTTGAAATAAATTGAAATTTTACTGAAAAATTAGATATCAATAGCCCAAAACTGTAAAACTCAATAAAGTAATATGAAATGTCTACTCTACTCATAAATTTTTTAATAGGAATTCTACATTTATTTATTTTTCTTACATTCTTTTATTGGTAAATTTTAGGGTTACAACACATTTACATTCATCATTGAGAACTTGTACCTTTACGTGATGTATCTTGGTTCTTATTTTTTCCGCATTCCCCTGCCCTCCCTTCAACTCCTCCACCCCTCCCTATTTACAAAGACTTTATTTCCATTGTTTCTTTTTCTCATATTTTTTCCTTTCCCTTCTTTCCTTTCCCATACCCTTCCCACTTCCCCTACTCCTTTGGACCTTTTCTTCTTCTTTCACATTATCAATTATTCATTTTAATCCTTATTTACATATTCAGAGACCGGATAAAGAAGATGGCTTTTTTTTATAAAATGGAGTACTACTAAGCCATAAAGAATGAAAAACTAGAGACATTTATAGTGAAATGGATGTGTATTGAGGCCATACTCTTAATTGAAATAAATACCACACACATGTCTACTCATAGTTTTAAAGAAATCTTCAATCAAAACCCCAAGAGGTATATATTTGTTAGTTAATTTTATTGGTACATTTAAATACACATAATGATCACAGTCATCATGAAGGATATGTACCTCTACATGATATATCTTGATTTTTCTGTTTCCCCCAATCTATTTTCCCCTCTTTATACAAAAGCTTTGTTTCTATTTTTTCTTCTATTTTCTTTTTTCCCCCTTCCTTGTTTTCCTCCTTCATCCTCCCTTGTTCCTCTTCCCATCTAAACATTTTCTTCCCATTTCCCAGTATCTTTTTTACATTTTGATCCTTATTTACACTTGGTTCCTCACACCAGAGAAACAATGCATTATGTAAACGTGTGTGTCTGATATATTTCACTGGAGAGTATAGTCTCAAGGTGCACCCATTTACCTATAAATCCTTCAAGCTTATCCTTCTTTATGGCAGAGTAGTATTCCATTGCAGAAATTGTGTTGTAGTATTCCATGCCATATCTTCTTTTTTTTTTTTTTTGGTACCAGAGATCGAACTCAGGTCCTTGTGCTTGCGCAGCAGGCGGCGAAACCACTGAGCTAAATCCCTGGCCCTATCTCCTTTATCAATTCATCTGTTGATGGACATTTGAGCTGTTTCCAAGAGTTAGCTATTGAAAATTGTGCTGCTATAAACACAAGTTGTGTGTATATCACACAGAGATTTCACCTCACTCCAGAAAGAATGTCTATTTTCAAGAAATTAACAACAAATGCTAGAAGGCCTGTGGGGGAAAAGGAACTCTTCTCCAGTGTTGGTGGGAGAGTAGAATGGTGCAACTACTGTGGAAATCGGTGTGGAGATTCCTCAAAAAACTAAAACTAGACATTCTATTTGACCCAGGTATTCTGCTTCTTTATATCTTCCTGAAATAGATATGCTTTTATGAATACTATCTTAATGCTTTTGTACAAATTTTTAGTTATTTAATATTGTGAATAATCTACCAAAAAGCTTAATAAGTTAAAACGTAAATTATATTCCATGAGATTTAAGTATTTACAGGAAGATATTACTAGTGATTCTAGTATAACAAAATCAAATGAGCCTAAAGCCCATGGACAATCATGGACAGGGAAACACGCAATGTATGTAGTTTTTTAAATAACAGTATCATTGTCCATTGGAGGAGTGATAGAGAACTTGAGGTCATCTTTAACACACAGAGCAATGATAGAAATAAAAAGCTTCCTTCTGTAAGACACATTTTCTATCTCAGCCCCATTATATCACTTGTGTGGTATCACTTTGGCTTTATTTTATATCACTTTGGCCAGTTTATATTATTCCTGTTTGGCCAAGTCAAAAGTAAATAGTCAGGAAGTGTCCTGCTTCAATGGGAAGGACTGTCACATGGCATTGGCCATGTTTTTGATCACGTAATTCAATCTACCACCAATTGGTTGTATTCGAGAGGATTGTATTTCCAAGTGTGTGACAGGGCTCTATTTGATTTGAAGAGAAATGTTTGAGCAGAGTTTAAACAGGTCCACAAAACTTAACAGAAGAGTTCACAATGTCAAAATATATTCTACCACTTTTCCTCCAAATTCACATTAAATGCTAATTCAAAATTTGTTTCATCCTATTAAGGCTTCAAGTCTTGCAGGCATTTATTTTAGTGAACAGCTATGTGGAATTGAAGAAGTGTTTAGTTACTTTCCAAAGATAGAAAGAAGCCCCTTGCTTTCTACTGGCTCTGGGTCCTGTACTGCTACATTTTTATCATATACTCCAACTATGACAGAAGAGAAAATTGAGAGATGTACATTTGGACTGAGGGAAATTCATTGAAAAATAGATGACTTTATGAAGTTCAGCTTTAATTTTTAAGGTTGTATGTGAGCTAATTACCATGTCTTTTTGAGTAGAAATGAATTTTAGTCATGAAATTAGGTTTTCTTTTCCCACAGGGAGGTGAGAATGGAAAGAATGTGATTTTTAATTGCTTTTAAATGGTATGCAGGGTATATTTTGATATATTAGTATTACCCAAACACATACCAGGATGTTCAAGAAAAACTCAATAATCTTATATATATATATATATATATATATATATATATATATGATTATATATACCACTGTCCCATGAGAAAAAAATCTGTACTCCTAGAATAGCTTTCAATTAACTCAAAGTATATATTATAGTATCTCTAGCTTCTTATACTGCCATTAAGTGTCAATATGGTACAATTAGTCTGTAAGCATGATTAATATTCTTCTAACTACTTTGTGTTATTTGCCAATTATAACTAATGAATAGATGTTTAATTAATGCTAACTTATTCCATGGCAAAAAACACAGCTGAAGTTTTCTCAATACTACATGAATTTTTCTCAGTTTTTGCCCATATCCTCCTACCAAGAGCCTTTAACTTTTCTCATGCTATTCATTTTGAAGAATACTAGTACATTGTATGAGTGTTGCAGCTTATTTTATGAATAGTATTACTATTTTATGAATAAAATATTAGACTATTAAATGTTTTTATATGTACATTCTTTTAACGCTGAGAAATTTTAAGCATTGTCTATGCATCCTCCTTTTTAATTCATAAACTAAAACTGCTGTGAAGAAAAAAAAAGGTTATAATTAAAAATCAATAAATGTATGCAAAAAAGATATCAGCACTTCAAAAACAATGGATTTAGAATTTAAATGAAAGCATCAGAAAAACAGATTATGCTTGAGTTTGAAATAAATCTTTGAATACATAACCTCTGAAAATGTTTTCCTCTCATAACAAAAAATGTTTAACAGAATAACTGAATAGGTATGACAGAATTTTCATACTCTATAAATGTGGCTCAAATAAGGAGTAGAAAACGTGAGGTTTAAAAAAAGATTGTCAAAGGCCTGGGATTTAGCTCAGTGGTTCCAATGCCTGCCTTGTAAGCCCAAGGTCCCAAGTTCGATCCCCAATAACAAACAAACAAAAAAAACAAACAAACAAACAAAAAAAAGGTTATCAAGCTTTTATGATTATCCTTGCTTTTTTTCAATGTTTTGCAATATTATTATATATAAATATCAAACACCAAGACTGAGATGACAAATGAAAACCTCCTGAGGATGTAGAGATGTTTACAATTATAGTGGTAATTACTATTATTTTGATATCTAAGGAAGTTGTTGATTTCTTAATGCATTTTATTTCTTTCCAAACTTCTGTAACTTTATATACACTGATATTTAACAGTTATTTTGAGCAAGTAGTAACTAAAATGAAATACTAATCATGTTTTCAATTTTTTTTCTTGGATGAAAGAAAAAAAATCCAAGTTTAGTCCCCTGTTCTCAAAAATAAAAATTTGCAAGCCTATGATTTAAAGAAATGGGTAATGGAGAGAATAAAGGCACACGGCACAATAGTAGCTCCCCTAAAAGAAGACATCCTTAAAGATATCTTCTCCTGATTCATGGATTGTCTCATTATCATTCATAATCATGACTAACTTGTTTTTGACCAAATAAGGATAACTTGCAAACTTCAGGTAGCTTATTTCACACTTTTCTGTATATGTGCCATTTTAAATATTTTATGCATTATTTAAATGTGCTATTTTATCATCCTACTACATCCTTAATGTTGACATTATTAAGACCACTGGACAAAGTCAATTAGAACAAAACATAAAATATTAAAAGTACTTTTGTTAACATATATAGCATAAAATAAAACTTAACATGCAAAAATAATAAGTGCTAAAAGTTTCCTGAATATTTTGAAAAACATGTAATGGGAAAATATTGATCTTATATTTTGAAGATAATTGGAAAAAAAAAAGACACAGAAGATCCTTCAATTAAACTACATTGAGAGAACATTGTATTAGCCCTGTTTACTTACACACACACACACACACACACACACACACACATTCATGGTTATATTTACATACATATTTATAAATAAGTCTGTTTTCTGCTTTATTGTGAATTTTGGAAGAATAATTTCTCTTCCATATATTCTTTAGTGCAACATAAGCCAAATTATTACAATGCATTTTCAAATAACTAATTGCACAAACAAAATATACTTTAAACTTCCTTTGCAAAAGCACTTAAGGGGGCATTTGGGAAAGTAACAAACCAGGCAACCATGGTGCCACATGCCTCAACAGGTTGAGGCAGGAGGATTGGGATAACTTTGAGGCCACCCTGAGCTACACAGTGAGTTCAAGGCCGGCCTAACTTGCACAGGCAGACTCTCTCTTTTGAAAAAACAAAATATACAAATAAATAAAAGAAAAAGAAAAACTACCAAACCCCTCTAATGCCATATACTACCTCCAAAATAAGAAATGTGCATTGTGTGTGTCCATATATGTGCAGGCTCATCTGATATGTGTGTTTATACTCATAAGCTCTGTGTATGTATTTAAAAGGTATATTTGTAACAGAACAGTCTCAAGAATTGTGTGAGATAATAGGCAACACAAACAATGATGTAGAAATCCCAACAAATAAATACACAAGAAAAGAGGCTGTGCAGATTTCATTCTTTAAATGACATGTAGCATAACATTAAAGACAAAAGTAGAATACTGAGCTTTATTAATGTTCAGAAAACCAAAACCCTTATAGTCTTCTCAAGGGATCAGAATATGCTTATATCATTTGGGGTGAATATTTGTTCACATATAATAGAATTTAATGGTAATTTCAAAAGAATGTTGTTTTTAGGTAGCCATTTAAATGCATGAAAAGCAAATTCACACACTCATACCTCTAGGTTGATGTTATGAATCTCGAGACGTAGTAAAAATGACGACGATTTTCACACAGTTGTAATAAGAGAACAAAGGTGATTCTTTAAAGGTAAATGTGACTTTTGGACCTAAGCTTTTGTTTGGCGTAGGAGATCTAAGGAATATATCTAAAGTATTCTATTCAACTATCTGTCATTCGTACCAGTCTTCAGAAATGCATTATTTTGTGTTATTTGTATTCTTTTATCCTCCTTCATATACTTTTTAAATATGACCGGGTTTGTTTCTTTACAACATAAAATAGTTGGAAATAAGGTTTTAGAGTTTGAAGCTACATGAAAGCAACTAACATTCTGACAGAGAGTGCCTGAGAAGCAATCCACCTTACCAAAGGGTGAAAGTATTTGAAACTTTTCCACACTCTGCAGGGATATCCAAAGGGCTGTTGTCATAAATACTAGTTTTAAGCCATGTAGACTTAATCTATTATGATATATTAAATAAATTTGTTTTTATCTATAATACATTAAATATATTATTTAATATGATATTCTATTATGTTGAGATCTATGCCAACATTTATCTATAACTGATTAATTTATAATTATAAATAATTATTATATTTATATTACATTATAATTATTGTTTTTAAGCAATGAGACATTTTTAAGGAAAATGGCGTTTTGTCCATTATTTTCCACATTTAGAATCATACTTTATAGCTTTCTCAATACTGCTTGACTCTCATACAAATAAGTAAACATATGCATGTTCTCCTGAAGCATTATCATCTACAAGAAAAAGTTAAATAATCCACCTTCATATGGGATGGTTATTATTTCAAACTCTGGCTCAGACAACATTTCAAAGGCAGAGATTTACCCAGGGCCTCCTCCACTCAGAATGGCACTTGTTTGTTATAAGCATTTGCATTATATAACACTTACAATCTTCCTTTCTCTCTCCACCTTCGCCCCAGCCCCTCATCCTTCCTCTCAATCTCTTGGTCCCCTCTTTCTCCCTTTCTCTCATTTCTCCTCTTTACCTCCCTCTCTGTCTTATCTCTTTTCCTTCCCCACATTTATATTAACTAACAAAGACCAATTACTGCACTCTACTTGTTCTAGTGGGTTTTATCTAATGTTTGAGATGAGAGACTGTATAGAATCATGGTCAACCTCACATGGCGAAGGGAATATTTTCTTTAAAACTAGTTTCTATGAAATGAATTTTCTGCATTGACTTTTAATTATAGTCTTAAAATACTTTATGAAAAATACTATATTCTTATATCATATTCTTATGAAAAACTCTAGGATTTTCAAAAAAATGAATTCTGACAGTACTATGTAATTTTAAATTTATTTTGGATTTTTAAAAGAATAATATTCTAATTTAAAAGTGGGGGACTAAAGCATTTACAAAAGAGAAAGGAAGTGGTTGATATAAACCACATTCAAAGTGGCAGACAATAGCTTCAGATTCTTTCAAAGCAATAAAGTAAATGAGAGAGGCTAAAAAACTTGGTGTTGTATGTGCAACTTTTGCCACAGATGCTAAACTTAATCTTGCATAAACAGCTGCATTTGAATGTTCACAGTCTACAGTGATAAGAAAGGGAAGATCAAAGATTTCCTATACTCTCAGAATCTGTGCTGCCTTTGCATAAGAAACGTTTGGTGATAAGATTTTATACCAAAGCTCAAAAAAACCACATGTCTTCATTTTCATGTAATGAGCAAGAAATTAGTTTCTAAATATTTACAATACGAATAAATATGGATGACAGTGGTACTACATCTGGTTTGCACACTCCAGAAATTTGCTTTAATTAATCTGTGATGTGGCCTGGGAAATAGAATTAAAAACCTTCCTAGATCATTCTTAGGTATAGCCAGTGCCTATTCTATTGCCATAAAGCATACATATAAATTATAGCCACCCATCTAAGTGGCACTGTTTGGGTGATATTAATGATTCTGATATAAACTACTTTACTGTAATGATGTATTTATCTAAAATGATGAGCATTTCTTGAAGATAATAAATTCCTTTGATTAACTGAAAATATGGATATATCAAAACCTTGCAACCAAATCTGTTTATGAAGTTTCCATTATCAGATGATTATAAACAGATCTGTCAAACTAATACCAGAAAGGATATCAAAAAAGTAGAGAGGAGGTATATTCCAAGATGTTCAATATTCCTGGTCCCTACAATTCTCATTATTATCAATCATGGAAAAAAGCAAAAATGTATCCTTAATACTTTTTTAAGACACTCCTAAGGTAGTGCTTCTGAGGTTCCCAGGGAAAATCAATTCTATTAACTGAAAATGTGTTTCTCTGTAAAGCAGCTCAGTTATGAAAAAAATTATTTGGTTAATTTTTTTTTTACTTCTGCTCATATAAAAGTAGTCATATTTTTAGTTCTCTTTTTGATATACACCTAATTTATTTTCTTATATTTAATTTATCTGAACTGCTAACATTTTTAAGGACTGATTTTCCAATTTAAGGTACATATTAACTGCAATTTCACATAAAAATATAACTACATAAAATTGTTAGTTTACAGATTGCAGTGTGAAAGTTTCTTTAATTTAAATTTACCCATTAAACATCACTGATATAACTATATGTATCTATATGTATATGTATATGTGTGTGTATATATATATATATATATATATATAGAGAGAGAGAGAGAGAGAGAGAGAGAGAGAGAGAGAGAGAGAGAGGGAGAGCCTGCCAATGATCATATACATCAGGAAAAGAAAAACTTGTATTAAATTTTTTAATGCTAAATTTATTGAGACATCATGAGATTAATACAAATTAACTTTGGCCTCTATAATTACAATAGATGCCCAAAGTGGTGGCAATTATCTTGCTGATATTTACTGGTATGGAGAACTGCAGAAGTGGGTATACATTTCTGGTGGACTCTGTATATAAATTTAGAATATGTATAGTTAGAATGCATATATGCAGATTACACACAATTTCAAAATTTTATATACACATATGACAATTCTCATTTTACTTTAGTGAGTAATGATAATTTCTTCAGTAATTAACATCATGTGGTTAATTATCTCTTCAATATGGCTATGTTCCTAAGAAAATGTAAGAAACAATCTGGCACTTTATGATATGCTTGTGTATCCTTCCTCCATAGATAAAAAAGTAGCTTTGGAATAGATTGGACACTTAGATTCTAGCATAAAATTAGCCATAGTGTTCCATGGCTGATTTTTCTCATTAGAATTGATCCTCAGTGCTTACTAGTTTACATATCAGAGGAAGAAATAATTATCAGCAAACTAGCATAGCAAACCTTAACAATTAGCATATTGTAGTAATTTTATATTAGTATCATTTGTAGTTTTCTTATACATTAGCATTGCACTGTTAATATCATCCTGGTTTATATTTTGACTTTGTATCTCTTATGAAATAAATGCACATTGATCTATTAGAAGTTTTACCTTTAGAAGATTTGTTTGAAACTATTAAAATAGTAGTAACAGGTAAATTTATTGTTTGATTTGTTGAATGTTTGGTTTAATATTGTCACCATTTTCTTCTGCTGAGTGCACTACTGTGATGTATATGAAATTCCATCCCTTTCAACATATTTGAATAATCAAGTGTTTGGAAAAATTAATCTCTGATCAAAAGTATCCATTTAGAGACTGAAAATAAAACAAGATTCTGGCAAAAATAAGAGTGATTTTGGGGTGAGGGAAGTCCAAGCTTTGGTGTTAGACACACATTCAAACTCCAGTTCTCAGAGCCCAAGAGCACAGTCTTAGCAACTATGGTAACAAGTATAATCCTGTTTCTCACCAATAAGTAGGGGTAATAGTGCCTTCTGTGTGGGTTTTGTGCATGTGTATTATGAGACTGTGAAGATATATAGTACCTTGTCCATGTTAGAGTTCCAATAAATAATAGCTATTTATATGAGGGATAAATGATATAAAAACAATATAAACTTTGCCATTTCTATTTCAATATGAAAATTTATAGCTTTTGAACCACACTTATGTGTATTTTATTTAAATGATAATCTTTATTATAAACAGGTTTACATTTTTGTATTATTGTTTTGTTTCAAGTATAATATTATAATTTGAATATTAGGATTTTAAAAATTAATAAACTGTACAGAACTGGATTATTATGAGATATGACATGGAGAGAAGATTGATATTTGGAAGTCTTATTTGATCCTTCTTTTTTTTAACCATCAGTCATACTGACGAATGATACAAGAGTTAAAGATAGAAAGGAGACAAGGAAGCCAGTTACTCCGCCAGATGGCTGTAATCTTACCACTGAGGGAGGCTGAGGCAGGAGAATAACAAGTTTGAGGTCTATGTGGGAGTCTGTCCCATAATAAATAATAAAAAGAGCAGGGGATATATCTCAGTGGTAGACTGTCCCTGGGGTCCCTCATCAGTAAAACCCACCCCTAAAGAAGAAAGAAAGGAGACAAGGAAACTCAATATCTTATTCTCCCTTATTATCCTCAACCTCTGGATCATATCACTACTCAGCTCTGCACATAGGAATGTCAATCATTTAGGAAAAGTTAGCCAGAAAAGATTTGTTATTCCAAATTTTACCTAGCCTATATCATTCCTCTTCTGAACTGAGGACACCAGGATGAGAGTGAATAAATAGCTTTTTAGTATTTAAAAATTGGAGGCATCCAATTACCAGCTTTGATAACTAGTTCCAGATCTCCTGGAGCAACAGCTGGAAGTCTCCAGCCATTGTCTGAAACCTGGAATCACCGAGATTCCAGGAAGACCAGAGTTTCCAGGCCAACCCAGAACCTCAGGGTACTACTGCATTACCCCTCAAGCCACAGGACTCTTTCAGAGCTATGGAACTGGAGCTAGGACTGAGATAAAGGGTGAGGAGACTCTGGCCCAGTTCTGCTAATACTTAAAAGCTGGCTTTGCCCTTTATTGACTGAGCCAGTCTGAACTCCTGTTTTACAATGTGCCTTCTCCATTTACTCAAGCTAGAATCTTTTCTAATCTGCCCAGTAACCTGCCTGTGCCTCACACTGACCTGTACTGAAATTCTTTTTCCAGGAGATGTGACTGTGGGCCAAGTTAAGGTCCCTATCTCTTCTCGGGGGATCTCCTCAGACACTGTCCAGTACCATAATCTGAATATAGTAGATCTTACAAAGCAGATGAATGTTCATTTATATCCATTTAGTAAACAATCATTTATTGAGCCCTTACATTGAAAGGTTTTGTTCTATAAATTCATGTATAACTTTCATTATCATTTGAGAGGTGGATGTTGAAGAGCAAAATAATAAAATTATTTTTATTGTGGCAATTGTAAATACTAAGATAGTAATGCAGTAAGATAGAAATTATAATAACAGATCTGATGAAACTTAGGGGAGGAGTAGCCAAGGCTTCCTTAAGCCAAGTCTACCTGGAGCAATGCCTAGATTGGGCTACAACTATTTGAAGGCATTACCCAGGTTAAAACAAAAGTGTTTGGGAGAGGAGCATTCTAGGCAGAGGGGCAATTTGGACCAGCATCTTGGGGTAGAAAGAGAACTGCCAAAGTGAGGAGTCTCAGGAAGCTACTTCAGGAGGGAGGCAGAGGGTGGAATGCAAGTAGGACTCCAACACAAGATCCCGGTGAGTTTTAAGGCAGAGGAAATGTAGGTTTTTGCGATGCTAGAGATTTTTTTTCCCCATCTCACGAACAATGCAGAAGCTTTAGATTATTTTAGGCAAGGAGAGGAGGAATTTTCAGAATGACAAGAGAAAGTATATTTTAGGTATAGATAGGAGTAGAAAATAGCAGAAATATTTAAATATAATTTTATAAGTGAGGAAAACTTGGTGACCTTATAAAAGGTAGAGAAACTTGGGGGCATTTGGGTGCACACTGAATTTCTGGCCACAGTGCCCTGCATGCTGTCCATTTTTTGAGTCCTACTGTGAGTCTGCCCATGGTGTCATGTTGCTTCTGATGCTTCAAGCACATTGTAGAAACAGATTCCGGGGTACCTGGACAGAGTATTTGGTAGGAGAAGAATGGTCTCCAAAGGGTGACAACTGCAAGTGGGCACATGACATTTGCTCGACAACTCTGCCCTGTGAGAGTTATAACACCAGATGCCAACCTGAGGCCCAAGTACACTTCTGTCAACTGGATTATTTTAGCTATTCTTCCAGTGATTAGAGGTATCAGGCTGTGGTTTACACAGCATCTTCTGAAGAAGCTGAGGGAGTTTTCAAATGTATTAATCTTTTGGAAAATTTTCTCTAAATACTTGCTAGTCACATTTTTGTACATTTTTATGGAAATGCTTGATTTTCCAAACTAAATTGTCTGACTTTTAAAATATATTCTGGAGATAAGCCTTTTATTGGTTATTGCAAACATTTTATTTTTACTTTCTTAAAAGTGTCATTTTAATGCAATCAAATCCGTCACTTTCTTGCTATATGCTTTGAGAGCTTGCTTTTGATTTACCTTTAGTACAAAATGATCATATGGAAATCATATTCCTTAGATGAATATTATCTGAACAATCAAGTTCAACATATTCATTCACCAGCTTTTCCCATTATTTCTCCATATGGTGTTGAATTGCTGTGAACTTCTCTTAGGTTATAAGTAACTCCACTGGCATATATGCATTTTGGTATGCTAACCTCACTCTAGGCACACTACAGTCATTTTCCATATCATACACACACATACACACACTCATACACATAACACACTGATTTATGTATGCTCTCATAAACTCACACAAAAATCTTCACATATACACAAATACACATGCTATGCACACATTCATGTATACATGCTCACATCTCATATGCTCACACCCTCCAACACATACATGCACACAAAAACACATTCTCATAAATGTATACATAGCTTTCTTCATTTAAACTTACTTAGGGATGGGCCAGGGATTTAGCTCAGTGGTTCCGCCGCCTGATTCGCAAGCGCAAGGTTCTGAGTTCGATCACCTGTACCAAAATAAATAAATAAACTTACTTAGGGATTACTGATTCTTAGTAAAATTTTTCTCTTCGCAAAATTTTCAAAGATATTTTTGCTTATGAAATTATATTGATTTTGAAAGTTGCTACCTATAGTAACTTTTTCCACTCCTGTGTATATACTGACATGGTCAGAAAGATTCATTTTGACCAAACATCAGGTCTCTTCTCAAATAGCCTTATCCCGAGGCAGACAGTATTATTAGAACCTCAGATAGAAATCAAGAGATAATTCTTATATACTGAATTCATTACAAGGGAATGAATTACAAGTAAAATTGAATTATTTAGGTAATTCAAGTTTTATACTGGGTTAAATACACTACTTCTGGGTTTTCCTGGTAATTGAACAACATTTTTATACTTTTATAAATAAAATGTTATGATTTCCAAAGAAGTAATTTAAAGTTATAATTTTTATACAGAGAAATAAATGTTTAAAGAAAGTAACTATGATCTCAAATGTATTTATTATTTTCCAAGCATAATTTTTGTCATTCTTTCAGGAATATTTATTATCAAGGTAGTATTTAAATTGCAAAGCAACATTTCTTTTAAGTCCAAATTACTGTAAAGGAAAGTGGCGATGGAGAAAGTAAAAACAAATATAGGAATGTGGTGCATGCTTTCTGTATCTGAGAAAAGACAGGTTTCAATTTTCTATTCTTAAGTTGTTTCTGTGTCTGACCTCTTAAATTCACTATATGGATTTCAGGACAGATGTAAACTGCAAGATTAAATAGAGGTGACAATTTGGCCTGTATTTCATGGTAGATTGTTCCTAAAACGTTTGTCTTTGTTCTCTTGTTCACTTCCACTTAAGAGCTGGGCCCTGGAAGTTCACCAAGATATTCCTTAGAGTCTGTTGTCCTTCCAATTTATCACCTGACAATATTGATTGTATAGTGTAATTAAAAGTCAAAGCTAGCTTTTGGGATATATGGTCTAATGAAGGAGCCATCTGAAATTAGGACTTAGATAATGAAGGGTTCAGGGACACTGAGGATGGTATTTGTTATGCATTTTAATAGCAGAACTTTGCAGCTAATTGGAGGCTAACTAAACCCCTTGGACACATTTCAAGTCACGTCAATGATTTTTTTTCCCCCAAGGAAACTGATAGGACATGCAGCTTAGTACTGCTTTTTTTCTATCTTAATTACCACATTGAGTTGTGCTAATATAGATTTACTATGGAGACATATTCTATGATTATAACCAAGCAAACATTGTTGGCATTTGTTTTCAATTCTACGAGCATCACAACACTCTAATTCAATATTTAAAAACTGATTGCCACTTTAAAGCTAAACTCCAAATATTTTGAAATAATTTAAATGCCAGTTTAGTTTCCAATTGGTCCAAATTTACATTTGTTGAATAATAAGACAATGTGAAATCTGTAAGTTACAATCATATATTACTCTAAAGGTTAAATTTGCATTTTTTAGAGTTTTGATATTCAATTGACTCTATGTCATGACAGAATGGATTTAGCATACAAATATATGGACACAGCGTACAAAATTTTTAAACAATAGAGGAAGATAAAAAAGTATAAACCCCAAGAACAATGACTAGTCATTAGGAACCTGTGTACATTTTATTTTCTATAGTTGAAATTTCCAAGATATTTTGCAAAAGTTTTTCAAAGCTGAGCAGTAAGCTTCATAAGCTAATGCATTTGAAACAAAATCAGCCGATTTTTCAGAATAAAGATTTGGGTTTATATGTTAGGCTTCAAGAATATTTTAAGAACTGATATTTGTACTAAATTTCCACAATTTCTAATAGCTCATAAATTTTATTTCATTTATATTTCCTTTCCATTGTAAAAGTAAGATATTTTGTTTTGAAAGTAGATTAAGGAAATTGTTGAACTGAATATCCCCTTCGGTTTTGATATAGTGTCCTAATGTAGACCTGTGAAACTTTGGAAATAAGACAAACCTGAGACAGTTAAAATTTGTCCTTCCTTTATTCTAAGATCTGTAACTGGGTCACATTGCTTGAAGATGGGCAAGCAAGTCTGATAAATTCTTAGCATCCGGAATCATAACCTTTACTTCTCTCAGACCCAGATTTCTATTGTTCACTTTGAAAAAGTGATAGGAAAAGCGATATGAAATTGAGGCCTAAGAACTCATCAATTCTTCCGCATGATACTATCTTCTTCTGTTATTAATCAGACTAAATACCAAATATTACTGTGTTTTAATACAGCAAAGTGAATTTTTCTTGATCTTAAAAGAGTTAAGTATAAAAAGAACAGGTTATTGAAAAATTGGGTCCTAAATTAAAAATAAAAAATATGACATTCGGTTATTGACCCAGTCCAAATTAATGCTGTCTGGTATATGCATGTCTAATCACCTCATCCGTCAAAGTACAACCAGCAAAATAGCCACAAGAAACATGGTAACATGGAAAGAAAATTGACTGCAGGAAAAAAAAACTGAGTTGAAATATCACTTTTTTGTGGTTTTTAAAATTAATAAGTTCACAATCATTAACTTCCCCACCTAAAAGAAAAAGCAAAACAAAACAAAATAAAACAAAATCCCCTGTGGACTTGAGAACTCTATTGAGGTAGAAATGAAGAGTCCTAGCTAGGAGTATACTCCATGTGATTGTTTTCTTCTTTAAGCAATACAGAAGATATTCTATAAAAGAAAACAACAAGAAAGACAAATAACTTCAGAGGACATTGTTATAAGTAATTTTTTAACATCATACTTTAAAATCTGGTCAGAAAGATTGAAAAATATCTTTCACTTTTAAAGTCCTCTAAGTCAAGGATTTCTCCACTTCAGTGCTGAAAAGCCTTTCAGAGACTCCTTGTACATAATTGAATTATCTTGAGCTAAATTTCTCTAGTCTTTCTGAAATTGATCTAGTGAAAATGTGTAATCATTCTCTGTTCCAAAGCACTTTGCACACTCAGAATATTATTTATACACTTCAAGGCCAACTACAATTTTTTAAAAAATTTAAAATCAGAGAAAAAAATCTTTCAAAGAAATAAAAATAATCTTGACAACCTTCTTCATTTCAGACATTTGTAAATATTTCTGATGGTTTTATCACACTGAAATTTTAGGAAAGGAAAATAAAGTAAATATGTTTTAAAAACTTATCTGAGGTTATGGCTGCCTAATGTCAACGTATCTAAAAAAGTGAAAACAAAATCACTTTAACAGTTTGGATATTTTGTTTATTGAACAGACATGTAATGGGATATGTCACTTTTGTAAAAAGATCTGGATTTGATTATGGCTGCTTCTATTTCTTCATATTTAGAAATTTATCTAATATTGCCTCCTTGAGAGTATTATTCTAAGAACTGAATGGAATTTGGTAAATATGAGAGGTATATAAGCTTATACTTGAAAATTTATTTTCCCTTAATATTAGGATTTGTAAATCAAATATGAGTGTACTTTTATTCTACATTCCTAGAGGTACTTTAAATTACTTTGCACAGATCAATTGCTTCTAAGGTTATGTTATTCTCAATGTTGTCAGTTCTTACACTGATTCTTGGTTGTCTTTACTCCTGTGTATTGTCCACAACTCACCAATATGATTAGGAGTAGAGCAAAATTCATTTCTTCTGGGCTTTCTTCCCTAATCCACTCAAAATACAACTGCACACAGAAGAGGTTTCTGTCTCTTTTGAACTCTTATACTGTCTGATTGTATTTCTCCATTAGAGATGTTTATCATGTTTAAAATATTTTTCAACTCTTCTTCAGTTTGCCAAATTTTAAGGGATTATTTCTTATTTAATATGTATGTAACAGAGCTTCAGCTTTATACATATTGAGCAGGTAGGAAATGTTGATTGAAATAAAGCACGGCAAGAATAACTTATTAACATCATTTAAGGTGGTTTGAATATTTTTTGATATACATTTATCTAATTATTATCTAAATCAAGTAACACAAAGTTATAAATCAACTGTCTTCACTTAATATGAAAACACATTTAAAGGCTCGACAAACTATTGAATGAATACAAAACTTAATTAAAATGTGTCTATTTTATCAGTTTTGGGCAATTTCAATGAATAACAACATAATTCCATGTGTTATTTGTCAGTAGAATATTCCAAACTAAGACACCATTCTTTATGCTTGCCATATCAGCATTTGTAATCTAGAAGCTACAGACTACAAGGGACAGACTAGACTTTGCAAAGATTATAAGTCAAATATCCATATGAGAATTATCAAGAGTTAACATAAATAAAAATATTACTTGAGCTTAAATTGACAGTGACAAAAGGGAAAGAAAGGTAGAAGCCAAAATAATAAAGTATCCTTTATATATATATATATAGAATACATTATGCAAACTCTATACATTTGTATAACATGTATTCATAATATATAGCCATGTGAGATCCTGGGCAGTGGAATTTCTGGCACTATAAAGCAGAAAACTCATTTTAGGACCCATTTCATTTCTAGCACTAGGGATTTATTTTCTAGGGCAAAAGTACAAGCTGAGTTTTCATTTGAATAGAAACAACTAAAAAGTCTATAAACGTTTTGTTTAATAATAAAAACGATATAATTTGAAAGAAAAAAAAGGCAAGGTTAATGTTGACTCAGGAGCCAAACAGGTTAGTCATATTGTCATGCACAATACCATTAATTCAGTATTTAAAACATAAACCAGAATCTCAGACAAAACTAAGATGGTGAAATTTTAAAGTGTACTTAATTAAATATAAATGTGGTTCACAAATTTTGATAGGATGGCTAATTGTTTCAGATTTTTCAAGCCCATGGTCAATACATGGACATGGTAAGAACCAGCTTAACATTTCAATGTAATATGCAATGCATTGTGTGTATCATATATTTTTAAAGGCACAAGGCTAGAATTCAGACTTGTAGATTGAAAGACCAATATATCAAAATATATCTACCTGACTATTAACCTACTTTCATGAAAGTGACAGATGGTTCCTATGCCAATTCCTTAAATTTGGCATATTAACAGTCCAGTTAAACAGTGTTACGCTGTGGCATGAAGCATCTCACAACCATATTTCTTTCTTCTGAAGAAGCCACATAAATATTTACAAAAATTAAATGTTTTGAGTCAATTGATTTAAAAATCTTACTTATTTTTAGTATGGAGCTATTTCTCAATTTTGTATTGTCAATTTTAATGATACAAACACAACAGTAAAAGAACATAACCTCTACCAAAAAAAACATCAAAAGGCACCAGGAACAGAGGAGCAGACGGAAAGAAAAAAAAATATCAGTAATATAGGACATAGCAAAAAAAACACAGAAAACAGATCCTGACAATAGAGACACAGCAAACACACAAACAAAAATCCAAAGAAGCACATAGAGAGAAAGAAAAGAAAAGCATCATTGCCACCACGGACAGTCCAAGGAGAGAAACGACACGAATCAATGAAAAAAAAAAAAAATACAACAGAAAGAGTCCAACATACAAAAAATCATAAAAAAAGAACACTGAAAGGTTTACCAAATGAACAAAAACCTAAACCTGCAAAACAAAGACAACCAAAACTAAAAAAAAAAATCTTCTGTTACAACTAAACAGACACAGAGAGAAAAAGGCCCAAAGGTAAACACACCACATATAAGCGAAAGAGCACCGCTATCACACACACAACAAATAGCCAAAAATAATCACAGCATGCAACCAACAAAAACACCAATAAAGCAAAAAAAAATATACAGCCTAAGGAACAGAGAGAAAAAGAAAAAAAAATAAAATACATCCATCATTAAAATTGACAATACAAAATTGAGAAATAGCTCCATACTAAAAATAAGTAAGATTTTTAAATCAATTGACTCAAAACATTTAATTTTTGTAAATATTTATGTGGCTTCTTCAGAAGAAAGAAATACGGTTGTGAGATGCTTCATGCCACAGCGTAACACTGTTTAACTGGACTGTTAATATGCCAAATTTAAGGAATTGGCATAGGAACCATCTGTCACTTTCATAAAAGTAGGTTAATAGTCAGGTAGATATATTTTGATATATTGGTCTTTCAATCTACAAGTCTGAATTCTAGCCTTGTGCCTTTAAAAATATATGATACACACAATGCATTGCATATTACATTGAAATGTTAAGCTGGTTCTTACCATGTCCATGTATTGACCATGGGCTTGAAAAATCTGAAACAATTAGCCATCCTATCAAAATTTGTGAACCACATTTATATTTAATTAAGTACACTTTAAAATTTCACCATCTTAGTTTTGTCTGAGATTCTGGTTTATTTTTCTTTTAAAAAGAAGTGCAGGTATGTAGATTACACATCAGCTATTTGACTAGTAAATTGACTATGTTGTATATTCAGTTAAGATAAAAATACTTAATTCTTGTTTTCCTGGCCCTCATATATTCTTAATTTTTAAAAAATCTGTGACAAGATATTATTATTTTTTCTGCATATTTTTACTGTTAAAAATGAGAAACAAAATATATAATACTAATGTGAAATAGGAAGAAAAGGTACAAAGGGGAAGAGAAAGCAGGGAGGTGGGTAGGGAAAGGAAAGAAGGGAAAGAAAAAAATGTGAAAAAAGAAGGAAAAAATGAAAAAAAGATTTTGTAAATAGGGAATGGTGGAGGGATGGAAAAGAAGGAAGGGGAATGGGGAAAACACAAGAACCAAGATATATCATGTACAGGTACAAATTCCCAATGATGAATGCTGGAAATTATGCAAGAGGCAACCATATAACAAACTTGAAAGGTAAAACAAGAAAGTCAGATTGGCTGATGACCCCAGGACTGAAGGGATAGTGAAATGTCTGTGCATCTTACAAACTCCACCACCTACCTACTCAGTGACAGATGGATACTAGTCCCAGCATCTCTGAAGCCCTACAGAATGGCGTGAGGTAGCCAGGTAGATTCATTCTTCCCTAGTTGCACAAGAGTACCAGCACAATATTCAATTGGGGAAATTTACCATGGAAGGAATCATGACAAAAGAGGAAATATTTAAATATTTCCCAGCAGGTTCTCCTTCTCGCTTGGGCCAGAAATTACTTTCATCCACTTAAAGAGAGTGGGCAGAATCATGGTGCTGTAAGAAGTGATCTGATAAAAAAAAGATTAGTCTGAAAAACATTCTTCATCATTGAAGCTGACAATCTCCTTACACATACGGGCTGGGAAAGTAGTCAAGGTTCCCATCACAACCATCAAGACAGAAGGACCTAAATGAAAGTGAAGTTTGAGTAGTTCACTGGAAGTGATAAAACATCCATAATAGCTCATAGTGACTTTGGTTAACTACGTGTATATCCATTATATGTGCGAGTGTGATAGGCAGAGTAGCCACTAAATATACACAAACTCATATATTAGGAAGCCTATAAATAAATGAACACATAATTCGAAGAAATAATCAAATAATCCATTGAAAGATAGGAAAAATAGAGCCCAAAGTTACAGAAGCTGTAGTCACAAATAAATAAAATGGCAGATTTAAAGCCTAAGTTATACCTGATAATTATTTGAAATGCAGATGGATCAAATACTCCAGTTTCAAGGAAAAGGCTGGCAGCTGAATTTTTTAAACACTACCAAATTACATATTGTAAATGAGAAATAGATCATAAGTAAACTGACAATAAAAGGACATACAAACATAGGAAATGCTTTAGCCTTTTTTTTTTTTTTTGCAGCTGAAACCCAATGTCATAGTCTTACTAAATTACAAGGAAAATGAAATGCATGTCTCACAGTTCTGGAGGATGGAAAGTTGAGTATTAAAGTGCTAGCATCTTCTGATGTTATTTTTGCAGTGTCCTAACATGGCAGCCAGCATCATATAAAGAAGAGAGGACTGGAACAAGACCTTACATGTTCATTTGCATTTATATTAGCTTCTATGGTACACAGACTTCAGAGATGGCCCCCAAGATTTTTGAGCCCCAACACACATGTCTTTCCCTGGCCATCTGACCACACACTAATCTAGGTGCTGACATGGAGTGATTTTGCAGATAGAATTAAGTTGCTGATCAAGGGACCTTATGAAAGTGAGATTATCTTTTGAAGGCCAGGTTTGATCCAACATACTCTTCAAAATGCTTTTTCTTCCTATTCTAGTCCTCTTCCAGTTACCTATGAATTTTAGGATTGTTTTCTCTAGTTATTTGAGGAATGCTATTGGTATTTTCATTGGGATTGATTAAATCTGTATAACAGTTTTGGAAGTGTGGCCATTTATACTATCTTGATTTTGCCTAGACATCAACAAAGGCTACCTTTCCTTTTTTTGATATCCTCTTGGTTTCTTTTTTCATGGTACTATAGTCTTCATTGTAGTGATCTTTCACTGCCTTGATTAGGTTAATTCTGAAGTATTTCATTTTTCTTGATGCCATTATGAAGGAGTCATTTTCCTAATTTTTCTCTCAGTGAGTTTGCTTTTGGTGTACAGGAAGGTGGCAAGATTGTTGAGAGTTATGCATGAGATGGATATGCAGAGATAAGGGCCTTTTGGACTCATACAACCAGAACCTCCCAGAATGCAGATAGCCTACAGGACTATAAGTCCAAGTAGGCTCAAAACACATTGTCTTAAGGAACATGATTAATATTCTGGTTAATCACTTAGATTGGTCCTTTATCTTTGTTTTCTGGTTCTATCAATAAAAAGCACGGAATCTTCAGTCTGGGCTTTCTTTATGAGACTTTCTAATGCTGAGGGGGTCTTGGTTAAGTTCAGTCCTTTGGGCCTTCATGGAATTTGAATTGGGCATGGGCCTAGACCAATCTCTCACCCTTTGTGCTGTGACATTGTTGGGAACTACAACACAGGAATTCTACTGATTTTTGAATGTTGATTTTGTATCCTGCCATACTACTGCATTTAGTTATTACTTCTATCACTCTTTGGGTGAAGTTTTGGGGATCTTCTCTGTTAAGGGTCATGTCTTCAGCAAATAATAATTTACGTCTAAGACTTCAAGTGATACAACAAAGCTACAGTGATAAAAACACAATGGCATTAACAAAAAAAAGTGTTGTGGATTAATAGAAGAGTACAAAGGGTGCAGAAACCACTGTAGGCACATTCAGCTCCTTCATCTTTGACAATGGGGCCAAAATCCATTGCTAGAGGAAAGATACCCTCTTGAACAAATGGTGATGAAAAACAGGCTATCCACATGCTGAAGACTGATCTTGGACCTATATCTCTCACAATGCACTAAGCTAAAATAAAAATGTAACAGAGATATAAAATATGAAAACAGAAAATTTCTGCTGGAAGGTAGAATATGTAAAACACTTGAAGACAGATGTAGGTGAGGACTTCCTGAACAAAATATTGATTGCATAGGAAATATAACAAAGAATCAATGGTTTTTGGTCTGATTGTCAAAGAAAAAGTAGCTGAGTATTTCCAGAGATGTTTCTGCATCTTCTATTCTCTTGCATCCATTGAGCTACAAGACTTTTTTTTCTTTGTCAAATTAGATCAAATCAAATAAAAAGCTTTTGCATCACAAAGAATACCACCAACAGAGTGAAGAGACAACCTACACAATGGGAAACAATTTTTGCTAGCTACTTCCTCAGACAGAAAACTAGTATCTAGAATATTTAAGAAACTCAAAAAAATTAGATTCCCTCAAATTTAAAAATCCAATTTGAAAGTGTACATCTGAAGTGAATAGACACTTCTCAGATGAAGAAATATAAGGGTCCAATAAATAAACAAAAATGTTCTATATATCACTAGCCATTCAAGAAATGCAAATTAGAGAGTAGGAGGCTTCCGGCCCAACATACCACTGCTCCCAGCACAGTGAAGGTAAGCCCCTCAGGTGCTAGCACATGCCACACCACTCCCCCATGAGAATGAGAAGACATGTAAACAAGTCTCAAAACCAGACTTGCAGATCAGCTATAGCAACCCCAAAGGGAACAAAGATGGAACACTCTGATACTCAACCACCTGGACTCCCTGAACTAGCAACAAGAGATGATCTGGAAAAAATGACAACAGAAATAATTTCTCAGATAACAGCATAGATTGTGCCTATAGTACAAGACATGATTAATACATTTAGAGAGGACACAGTTAAAAAAAAAAGTAGAGGAGATGAGGAACATGATGGAATCCCAACATAGGAAACAAATGGAATCCATAAAACAGATGCAAACAGATTTCCAGGAGATTGAAAACTCCATTGAAAGTCTGCACAGCAGAATGAGCCAATGTGAAGAGAGAATTTCAAACATAGAAGATAGATTGCAATTAGTGAACAGGAAAAGAAAAATTGCTTTAAATTTGTAAGGGACCATGAGAAATCAATTCGACAGCTGCTAGATGACACAACAAAGAATAACATAAGACTGATTGGAGTCAATGAAGAAACAGAGGGTAATGCAGATGACATAAAAAATCTGTTCACAGAAGTAATGGCAGAAAACTTCCCAAGCAGGAGAAAAGAACTTGACATACAGATAAGTGAATCAGGTAGGTCTCGAACTACCATTGATCAAAATAAATCTACACATAGGCATATAATTATTAAGATTCCAGAAACCCAACTGAAGAACAAAGTTCTACAAGCAGTTAGAGAAAAGAAACGAATCACATATGAAGGAGAGCACAACAGAATCACAGCAGACTGCTCAACACAAACCTTTAAGTAAAGAAGAGCTTGGGGTGACGTA
Organism: Heterocephalus glaber; assembly: GCF_000247695.1. Next base: position 10,952,150 of record NW_004624792.1, read on the forward strand.
TTGGAAGCCCTAAAGGAAAACAGCCTCTAACCCAGATTGATGTACCCAGCAAAACTATCTTTCAAAATTGATGGTGAAATAAGATACTTTCATGACAAAGAGTACCTTAGAAACTTCATGAATGCCAAACCAGCACTTCAAAAAATTTTAGACAAAATCCTACAAAAAGAAAACAAGGATCACAACCCCAGGAAGCCCAGCAAAATGAAGGTACCAGGCATGACAAGAAATTAAATACAAAGGTGGAGACTCCAACAACAAAAACGTCATGACAATGATAAGCCAATATCTATGAGTTATAGCTATTAATGTTAATGGTCTCAATTTACCAATCAAAAAGAAATAGACTGGCAGAATGGGTCAAGAAGCAAAATCCAACAATAGGCTGCATACAAGAAACACACTTACTTCAAAAAGAAAGTCTTAGACCTAAAGTTAAAGCATGGAAAACAATACTCCATGCAAAAGGAACCCCCCAAAAAGCAGGAGGAGCTATCCTCTTTGCTGATTTCAAAACAACACTGATTAAGAGAGACAAAGAAGGAAACTACATCCTTGAAAAGGGAACAATCCAACAGGAAGATATGACAATCATAAATATCTATGCACCAAACACTAGTGTGCCACACTATATAAAACAAATACTGATGGACATGAAAAATCATATAACGACTAATAAATAGTAGTGGGGGAACCTCAATATCCCACTGTCACAAATAGATAGATCAACTAGACAAAAAACAAGCAACAAAATACTAGAAATCTATCACACTCTTGAACAAATGAACTTAACAGATGTTTACAGAGTGTTGCACCCCACAAAATCAGAATACATATTCTTCTCAGCTGCACATTGGTCATTCTCCAAAATAAACCACATACTCACACATAGAACATGTTTAAGTAAGTGCAAAGGAATTGAAGGTATCCCCTGTATATTATCTGACCATAGTGTGATGAAATTAGCAAAAGAAAATTTCATAAACACATGGAAATTGAACAACACACTTCTGAATAACCAAAGGGTCACAGAGGAAATTAAAGAAATCAGACAGTTCCTTCAGTTAAAAGACAGTGACAATAGAACATATCAGAATCTATGGGACACAATAAAAGCAGTCCTACGAGGGAAATTCATAGCAGTGAATACACATATTAGGAAAACAGAGCTAACCCAATTAAACAGCTTGATGCTGAACCTCAACTTCTAGAAAAAGAAGAGCAGGACAGACTCAAAGCTCAAACGAGGGAGGAAATTATAAAGATCAGAGCAGAAAAAATGCAATGGAGTGTAAGAGAACAATACAAAAAATCAATGATGCCAAGAGTTGGTTCTTCAAAAGAATCAACAAAATTGACAAACCCTTAGCCAAACTTATCAGAAAAAGGAAAGAAAAGGCCCAAATGCATGCAATTACAAATGAAAAGAATGAAATTACAATGGACCCAGGAAAATCCAGAGGATCATCAATACCTAATAAGAGAACCTATATGCCAAGAAAATGGAAAACACAGAAGAAATGGACAGATTCCTAGATGCATATAAATTACCAAAGTTGAACGAAGATCTAAAAATTCTAAACAATCCAATATCAATCGATGAAATTGAAAACCTAATTAAAAACTTACAAACTAATAAAAGCCCAGGTCCTGATGGCTTCACTGTCGATTTCTACAGGACATTTAGTTAGGAACTACTGTAACTACTATTTAAACTATTCAATGAAATGGGAAAGCAACCAATGGTCCCCAATTCAGTCCTGGAAGTAAGGATCACCTTGATCCCCAAAGCAGAGAAAGACCCAACCGAAAAAGAGAACTATAGGGCAATCTCAATAATGAACATAGAGGCAAAAATCCTTAATAAGATCCTGGCAAATAGAATGCAGAAGATCATCAAAAAGATCATACATCCTGACCAAGTGGGATTCATCCCAGGGATGCAGGGATGATTTAACATACACAAATCAATAAATGTAATACACTATATCAATAGACCCAAGGACAAAAATCATATGATCATCTCACTAAATGCAGAAAAAGAGTTCAACAAAATCCAACACTCATTTATGATAAAAATCTCTACAAAAAATTGGAATAAACAGTCTCTACCTCAATCTGATAAAAGCCATCTGTTAAAACCCAACAGCCGATAAATATCATACTAAATGGTCAAAAACTGAAATCCTTCACACTAAAATCAGGAACAAGACTAGGATGCCTACTATCACCACTCTTGTTCAATGTAGTTCTGGAAACATAAGTCATGGCAATTAGACAAGAGAAAGAAATAAAAGGAACAAAGACAAGAAATGCAGAGTTCAAATTGTCGTTATTTGCAGATGACAGGATAACCCATAGAGAAGATCCCAAGAACTCCAGCAAAAGTCTTCTAGACTTAATAACCAAATTCAGTAAAGTAGCTGGATACAAGGTCAACTCACAAAAATCAATAGCTTTCCTCTACATGAACAACAGACTCACTGAGACAGAAATACGGCAAATATTTCCTTTCACAATAACATCCACAAAACTAAAATACCTAGGAATCAGCTTAACAAATCAAAGACCTCTTCTCTGAAAACTATAGCACTCTCAAAAGACAGATTGATGATGATATCAGAAAATGGAAAAATATCCTTTGCTCCGTGTAGGAAGAATCAACCTAGTGAAAATGGCCATACTTCCAAAACTGTTATATAGATTCAATGGAATCTCAATTATAATACCAGCAGCATGCTTCATGGACCTTGAGAAAACAATCCAAAAATTCATTTGGAATAAGAAGAGATCCAGAATAACAAAAGCAATTCTAGGTAACAGAGACAAGCCAGGGGGTATCACAACCCCCAACTTGAAGCTATTCTACAAAGGTACTGTGATAAAAACAGCATGGTACTGGCAAAGAAACAGACCTGAGAACCAGTGGCACAGATTAGAAGATGCAGAACCAACTCCAGACACACTCAGCTACCTCATCTTTGACAAAGGAGTCAAATACCCTCACTGGAGGAAAGATAGCCTCTTTAATAAATGGAGCTGGAAAAACTGGGTTTCAACTTGCCAAAGATTAAATCTAGACCTGTATCTCAACAATGCACTAAAGTAAAATCAAAATGGATTAAAGATCTAAATATTAAAACAGAAACACAAAACCAGCTGGAAGAGAGTTTAGGAAGAACTCTTGAAGACTTTGGTATAGGAAAAGATTTTATGAACAAATGCTTAGTTGCCCATGAACTAGCACGAACAATCAATAAGTGGGATCTCTTCTAACTAAAAATCTTCTGCACAGCAAGAGAAACCACCAACAGTGTGAAGAGACAATTACAACGTGTGAAAAAATTTTCACCAGCTGTCCCTCAGACAAAGGTCTACTATATAGAATCTATAAAAACTTAAAAAAAAATCAGACCTCCCAAATTAAAGACCGAATCCAAAAATGGGCATCTGAAATGAACAGACATTTCTCAGACAAAGAAGTATAAATAGCAAGTAAACATATGAAAAAATGTTCAACATCACTGGTTATTAGAGAGATGTAAATGAAAATAACCCTGAGATCCACCTCACCCCAGAAAAAATGGCTGCTATCAAGAAATCAACCAATAACAAATGCTGGCTGGATTGTGGGTAAAGAAGAACCCTGCACCACTGCTGTTGGAGTGTAGACTGGTGCAACCACTGTGGAAATAAGTATGGAGATACCTCAGAGAATTCGGACTGGAAGTCCCATTTGACCCAGCTATTCCCCTGCTGGGTATTTTCCCCAAAGAATTAAAAGCATCATACCACAGCGATGTGTGTGCACCCATGTTCATAGGTGCACAATTTGTAATAGCCAAAACTTGGAAGCAGCCTAATTGCCCATCAACTGGATACTGGATCAAGAAAATGTGTTTTTTTTTAATAAAATGGAGTACTACTCAGACATAAAAAATGAGAAATTAGAGACATTTATAGCTAAACGGATGCACATTGAAGCCAGTCTCTTAAGTGAAATAAACAGGACCCTCTTGTAAATACCAAGTAGTTTCTCTAGTGTGAGAAACTGAAAGTGTAAATAAGGACTAAAAGGAATAATATATAATGTGAAATAGGGAGAAAAAGGGCAAAGAGGAAGGGAAAATGGGAGGGGGAGGGGAAAGGAAAAAATGGAATGGAATTAATATGAGAAAATGAAAAAAAAATGGTAACAATGTCTTTGTAAATAGGGAGGGATGGAGGGGTTGATGGGTGGGCAGGGGAAGGGGGAAAAAATAAGACCCAAGAGAGAGATTATGTAAAGGTGCAAATTTCCAATGATGAATGTCATTATATTGTATACCTAAAATGTACCAATAAAATGATTTTTTTTAAAATTCCATGGTAATTAAAACACACCCATTAGACTATGGCATCAATGTACCATTTTAAAAAAAGAAATGCAAATTAAAATAACACTGAGATTCCATCTAATTTCAGAAAGAATAGCTATCATCAAGAAGTCAACCAATAACAAATGCTAATGGGTCTGAGGGCAAAAAAGTACTCTTCCCCATTGTTGGTAGGAGTGTATATTGGTAAAAGCACTATAGAAATCAGAGTGGAGATTCCTTAAATACTAAAACCAGAGGTTCCATTTACCCTAGCTATTCCCTTTCTAGGTATCTTCCCAAAATTGTTAAAGTCATAATACCACATTTGTACATAGATATTCATTTTTTTTTAACAGCACAATGTACAATATCCAAATCATGGAAGCAGCCCATATGCCCATCAACAGATGAATGGTCGAGAAAATATGGTATTTATATGCAATGGAGTGGTGCTCTGCCATAAAGCAAGATAAACTTGAGGCATTTTTAGGTAAATGGATGCAGTTTGGGATCATAATCTTAAGTGAAATAAATGAGGGACATAAATTTAAATATCACATAATTTCATTTATTTGTGAAATCCAAAGTATAAATAAGGTCCAAAATAGGGGATGATATTCTGATGTAGCCAGAACTTGTTCAAATGGGAAGGTGAATGAGTGATGGATGTTAGGGTTAGAGAAGGAAGGGAAAAGGTATATTGAAAAAAAGAATTGAAAGAAAAAAGTGGAAATAGATATTTTGTAAATCAGAATGGGAAAAAGGTTGGAGGAAGGGAAGGGGAAGGGAACAAAAAAAAAAAGAATTAAGATGTGTTATGTATATGTACACATCCCCCATGATGATGTAATTATTATGTACTGTGAACATGTACTAATATAAAGTAAAATATTAGAAACTTCTGTTTCCTGGCAAAGGAAGTTTAAATTGTGAGGGAATCTATATAGGGAGGTTGTTTTTTTTGAATTTTTGTTGAATTTGAAGGTGGAAGGTGCATATGACAGATAGTCTCTTTTTATCTGATAATATCCCCTTAGCCAGGAGCCAGTAAGAAAATGGTTCTACAATGACAGAGAACTGAATTTTACCAATAATCATTTAAACTTTACTCCCAATCAGCAGAATTGATTACGTTCTCAGTCAACAACTTGAATGAACTTGAAAGATGACTGTGAGCAGGGAGCCTGTTGGACAGTAGCTAGACTTCTGACAGACAGAGCTACAGGATAATAACTATTATTCTGTACTAATTTCCTATGCAATAGTAGAAAAGCAATACAGTTTTGCTTGTGGCTTTTGTGCACAAGCAATGAAAGTTCACTTTGTATTAGCTTAGGTTTGAGACAAGGAATCGACCAGAAGACTCATGTGAAGTGCAGCAGTACTGTTTATATGAAGGGTGCATCCATGACCAGACACTCAAGGACTCCTACATCTGAGGTCATCACTCCTCTCTTCCCCTTTGATGGCTTCTCAGAACAATGTCTTCCACATGATGGGCAAAACAATCACTGACATTTTATGAGTAAGCCAATTTGTAGTGAAATTAGAACATTTTTGGCTCTTAGCAAAGATTTATCAGTCATGTAGCCCTGTCTGAGTCTCAGTTGTCCACTGAGTCAAGAACAGCTTCAGAAAAGATGAATGATTGACAACACTCTGAGAAAAGCATGTTGAACATATAAGCAAGATCGAATGCCAAAGGTGTTGTTGCTGCCAGTCTAAGGTGATGCTGGCAAAAGAAACCAATTGAATCATTCATGCATTCATTCAGCAAAAATGTATTGAGAACTTAACATATGTCAGTGACTATCTAAACTCTAAAAATACAGCTAATATACTACCTGCCTTTGTGATGTTTCCTACCAATTGAGTAGAGATAAGGAATATGCTAATAAACAAAAAAAGTATACAATAAAGCAACAGTTATAAGTGTTTACTGAAAGACCAAAAAAGGCCATATATAAAAGTATTCTAGTGACAGATGAGCTAATCCTGCATCCTAAGTACTTTGCAAATATCGAAGTTTGAATTATGCCTAATTGCATTCCTGAATCTCTTTTAGGGATCCAAAGACCAGGGAAAGATCTGGATTTAATTTAGGCAGTTTAAAATTTGTATGACTATAAGCAGACTTTTCTTTAAATTTCAGATTCAGATTTCAAAAAACTAATAGATTTCTCATTTTCATAATATGTGACCTTAAATCTCGCACTCTGACTACCTTCTTTACAATATTATTTTCAACGCTTCTTATTTACATGATCTTGGAGAAGTTAATGTCTTCTTCTGTCCCAGAGTATCTAGTACACTGTTGTGTAGTGAACATTAAAATATAGGTGTCCAACACCATCATCTCCTATGTTTCTGAAAAAAAGTATGGAAAAAAGAAAAATAAAACTCAAACCTCATTTACACAGATGTAAACTGTTCAGCATCACTAGCATTTAAGAAAATGTTTACTTAAAAAAAAAGTTTTTCTTTTCCCTTGTCCAAGCAGGAAAAAAATTAGAGAGAGAATAATCTTAACTGATACCTAGTAAAATGAAAAGATTAAGTTATAACACATTTATAGATGAGAAAAAAAGGAGTTATTTTTATTATAGATTTTCAAAAGTATTAACCTATAATTACATTATAATAGTGATCATTAGCAATTAGACTATAAAATTATTACTTCATTATAGCTCCAAGTACTAAAATATTTTTTAAAAATCTTATGAGAAATAATTCAGAGTATTAACTTGCTTGTTAGTTGATTCTGAGGTTAGAATGATGTTTTCAGCATTTCCATATTTTATACTCATGCTTTTTACAGCTATACATTAATTTATATTGAGAAAAATATTACAAGAAATTAAAGCTCAAATACTTCCTTACAGGATGTCAAACATTTCAGGGAAATTTATTCCAACTCTATTCGTTCCATGATTTATATTTCTTGAAAGTATTTTACTTCAATAATTTATTAGGAAATGGAAGCTATTCTTCCTCCTTAAGGTGGGAATAAACACAGGGAATTGTATTTATAAAAATCATCAGGGGGGTTCTCTGTTCATACAGACCGGACACATTAAACAAGCCACCTTTTGAGGCTGGCCCAGGAGTTGGCCGCTAGGGAACATCTGCCTCGTGTGCAGAGCATAGACTGGGCTTTCTATTCAGGAGCAGAGAGCTGCAGCCACAGCCCCTGCTAATCAATACTCGGAGGGGTACAGCAGAGGGGTGCATCAACCCTCAGGGATATCAGCATAGTTCGCCCGACTGATACGACGATACAGTAATGCCTCGATTCACAAGCAGCTCTATTTGCCAACAGTTTGGTTTACAAACAGCAGCTTTCAGCAAAAACTTGCTCCATTCATGATCTCTGCATTGTGAACAGGACCAGCCGTCTTCCCTGGATGAACACAAGTGTGGCACTCTTCCACAGAATCCTGGAAGGAAATTAAATTCAAAATCGGAAGCACCACTGTATTTACTCTTTTATGTTCAAATGCATGCTATATTTAAGTCAACTTTATTATTTTTAAAAACAGTTTTTCTAAGAAAATTTTAAAGCATTATTTCAATATAAATCTATGCACAAAAAAATCACATCATAGTCAATATCAGAAATTGGAAGGCAAAACATATTAAACTGAATATTCTATTGAAATAATTTTTAAATTATAACTGCTGTAACAAACAATATTTTAAGTTATTTAAAAAGTTGAGAACCCATTTTTTAAAACAGTATGTTAACCTTTTAAAAACCGTATGTTTTTTTCCTCTCTTAATATATGTATAGATTTTTTTGATATACTTCTTTGCACTTCTACAGTTCTATCTATTGGGTTTTTGGTTCTCTGCAGGGAATATCAAAAGAGAAACAAACACATTTTAAATTCCCCAGGATTTCAAGAGGAACTTACACTCCATTATTAACACCACCCTTAGAATGCTCACCGGTATTTCCTTCTATTTAAAGTTTCTTTATCAAAAATATTACATTCTCAATTTCTTTCACATGCACAATGTTCTTTCATGTGTAGTGCCCTTCCCAGGAAGTAAAATTGACCATCAGGCACTGGAAGCCTTACCTTCTACGTTACATTTGTTTGTTCTTACATTCTTATTGAGACAACATGACCTCTACCACAGCATGACTTTTCCAATAACTTCTTAACTTCGGAGTAAACGCAGTATGCCTAACATTCGCTGCTCCTCAAGACTGATTTGGCTGGCTGACCGAGTGTAACAGTGGCTGTCTCCTTCTCCCTTCATTGCTTCTTGTGTACACATGAGGTCAGAGAGAGGAAAGCTCTCTCCGTAAAAAATTCTGTTCTTCAGGCACTGGTCTTGACAATAACTACTTCTTTTTAGAGCCTGGAAATGTATTTTCACCAGTCATAGATTAGCATAATCACTTTCTTTGTTTCATCAGTTATTATTCACTTATTTTTTTTCTTGTTGTTGGTTGTTTTTGGTACCAAGGATCAAACTCGGGATCTTGTGCTTGCAAGGCAGGCGGCGGAACCACTGAGCTAAATCCCCGGCCCTCATCACTTTTTATGAACTTGAAATATTACTGAAATTGTTTGTATGTCATTGTCTTCACATACTTATTTTACATAGGTGTGTATGAACTATATTATATTATAGAAAGCTATGAGTACACTTCTGATTTTTTTCAAGCATGTTTTCCAAGCACAGCAACGTCAACAATTATTTATTTGTTTGTTTATTATTATTAATAATAATTTGTTTATTTATTGTGATATTAGGCATTGAAACCAGGGATTCACAAAAAGTTATATTCCCTAGGCATTTTTTTTTTAATGTTAAGGTAGGGTTTCTCTAAATCACTAAATTGCTAATGCTGGGCTCCAAACTGAGAGCCTCTTGTCTCAGTCTCTCAGAGTGCTAGGATTACAGGTGTGTGGCAATCCTGGCTTCATGATTGGTTTACCATGAGTGTCCTTTAAAGAATAGGCAGCAAGACTCATGACTATTTATTTATACATGCTTAAGTAATTCCTCATATAAGGTGCTTTGAGCTGGTTTTCTTATTTTTTTATAAAGATATTACAGTCTGTTAGCAGTTCAAAGTATTTCATTTATGTGTGCTAAATTTGCATAAGGTTTGTAAAAATTGGTACTGTCTCCATATCATTCCTTTACACCCCATTTCATTATTTTATGGCAAATTTTATATGATCTGATGACAATACTGTATTTTTATCTGAAATATAGCTGCATACAGTATTAGCCTGCTAGGCACTATTGTAGGTACTGAATTTTTCCACATTAAAGGTATTTTCTAAATCTGTAGTCACATTTCTGTAGTATTTTTCATAATTTTAAAAATATTTTTACAGTATTCTCATAATTTCCAAGGATCATGAAAATAGGATGTCATTGTTATATTTTTACATTGATTGATTCTATTTTATTTTTGGTTTCTCACCTTCTGGCTTTACTCATTCTTCCAAAATGTGAATCAGCAGTTAATTGATGTCATGTACTTTTTTCACAGGAGATTTTCATTCTACTAAGTAGGTACTATAACTATAGAGGAAAAATTATCTCTACATTTTACTATTTGTTATAGCATGTGTAGAATTTTAGTTACTACACAGAATACAGATTTCCCCAAGGGCACCTTCAATGGAAAATGTTTAAATATTAACACTATATAAATGTTCTTATTCTTATTACTTAAATGCCCATCATTAACCCTAGGAGTTTTCTTGAAATAGTATTCTTTCTAGATTTCATTTAAGAAGAGTCTTCATGAAGAGAACAATAATAAAAATGTTTCCCTAAATTATTTAAAAGTTATGAAGACATTTTCATTGTCTGCTGCTTACCATTGTCTCCATCAGTAAAAGATATTTTTTATGACTTTAGGGTTACCTAGTTTATTGTTCATGACACAGAGATATTTATTTAATCTCTAGGTTTATAATCTTTATCTATCTTGGTGGCTTTTTATTATTAGCCCAACAAATTAAAATGTTTCAGAAAAAATGAAGAATGAAATAAAAAACAGAGATTCTGAAAAATAAGAAGATTAGAATATAGTTTGGTTAAAGCAATTGTTACAATGTTACATTAACCATTACCTTTGATTTATCTTTTAAAATATCTAGAGTAAGTCATAATAAAGTTCTAATTTTTTTCTAAAAAACCTATTTTGAAATACAAACACAAACAGAAGTGATAAAGGAAATCTGGTATTCGAGTGTACTCAGTTACTAAATACTAATGACAAATATGCACAGAACAGGTAGGAATTTGCAAAGAAAATGAGCACTTTCTAAAGTCATTAGATTTAAGGACAGTATATTTAAGTTCCAGAAGCTCATCTAAAAGGCTAAACTTATTGTAAACATTAACATTTAAGGTTTTACTTGACAACTGTAAAAACATAATATATATTTTTTTATAGAAGTACTTAATGATTATATTGTTATACATCTATAAAACTTGTGGTATTTTAGTGTTAATAACCTTTAGTGTGAGGGCAGCTAATGCCCCAAAATTTCTCATTAAGGTCCATGATGTCCAAGCTGTTTTTATAAATTAGTCTTCCTTTTTTCTTTCATTAGCTAGCTTTTGAAAAGCTATAGGTCATCAGATTAATTTATTTCAATGGGGTACACACAACAATCTATGAAAGATGAAAGTTTCTGCATCATAGAATCCTAAGCAGAAATGGTATTCCTGACAGCATGCTAGTAATCAGGCCTCGTAAATCTGTAGTTTAGAAATTTGTTTTATTTCTTTCTGTTATGGACATTTTCAATTAAATATAAAGAATTTTTGCTACGCATAGTGGTTTTAAATTGGCATTTCATCATTTTATGTATTGCTGGCACTGGCTCTGGGTTATTTAGCATTCATTAATAATTTCCAGTTTGACCTTTCCCAGGTTTTGCTATTTATTAGGTATTTTTGCACTATTGCAAAGATGACAGAACAGAATTGGGAAAAAAAATTTGCCCCTTTTTAAAACTTCATACTTTAAATTATTTTTGCACTGACCTTTAAAGTTGGGATACAGTTAAGATTTGAAAGTCTCGTTTAAAATCCACCCTGCTGAAACATTACGCAGGCCTCAAAGTTCAAAACATACTGGCCAGGCGATAGCAGAGAGCTAAAGAAAGCGAAAGGAGGAAAGAGGTGTGAAGGTAGAAAGAGGAGAGATGTCAGGGGAAAGAGAGCTTTGCCGTTGCCACCATGATTACTTAACTGGTAAACAGTTGCTGACTTTGAGGAACAGGAAGGACACTGTTGCAAATAAGTCGTGTTTACTGGAAAGCAATTTCTGAACACTTCTATGTGCATGTGGGGAATGGTGTTTGTTTTCCATTTGCTTTTTCTACTTTGATTGTCTTATTCTATTATAGCTTAATTTCATTAAAGAGTTCACCCTTGTTCTCTTAAAATCTAAGGAGCCTTCAGGTTTTACAATTTACAGACACAGATTGGTTTGTGTTTTATGCTGAGTTCATCTTTTGATGTCTTCTGTCAGAACTCATACAATAGCTTGAAAAATCAAAGCTGCTTGACATGAGGTCATCAGCATTATTGGACTTTTATCACTTATGGACAATAAAAAACCACACACGGGACTAATTGCTGTGCTTGGCTGAATTCTCTAAAATAGTTGAATATAACTTGTTTTCATTTGGAAATCTTCCTGACTGCTCATATTTTGCCAAGGCCTTGGAAAGTGTAAAAAACTATTTGTTACCCGCATTTTCTAATGGGCAATGTGTTACTTCTTCTTCATTAAAATGTCATCCAGTGAAAGATGAAATCTCTTTTTTAATCAAGCAGCAAAATGTTGCTGATTACCTGTAACAAAATGGTTTGATATTTATAGAGCTATTTAAAGCAAAAAGTCTCCATTGACTGAAATAAACACTAGCGTAAATAATCCATGTGTAGCAATAATGTAGCCTATTATGTCATGGAAGATGCCAAAGAATTTAACTGTCACCAAAAAGCTATATTTGAATTTTAATTCAATTTATCCTCTTTCTTCTTCAACCTCTAAAGAATGAAAAAATGTATCTTTAATTAAGCCTAGTAATAAACCATTGAATCATGACTATTAAGGTATTTTAAAAATCTAAACCATATACACAATAACTTTGTAATAGTTCATGATTCTGTATAATATGGATCCTGGGTTTCAAAATTGAATTCTCTAAACATTTTAAGTGTTCTGCCAGGGATTTTGCTGAGTCCTTAGAGTGACACATATGTGAATCATAAGTTACATATGGTAGCTGTGTCCTGAAGGTGTCTAGGGCCCAAGGGTTTCCCTTAAGAAGTGTTTGTTCTATTAGGAAAATAGTTAATGTGGAGCGTTAGCTGTAGGAATGTAGGTATACAGTGGAAGGTAAATGTTGTATTTATTTGAGTAAATTAGTTGTCAAATGGTAGAACTGGAATTTCATGCACTTTGTCACTTTAGTCATATTTTCTATTGAAAAACTAAATTTATTGGAGTAAATTCACACTACCATTTAAAAATGAGTAAGTTGGGCCGGGGATTTAGCTCAGTGGTTCCGCCGCCTGCCCCGCAAGTGCAAGGACCCGAGTTCAATCCCTGGTACTAAAAAAATAAAAAATAAAAAAAATAAAAAATGAGTAAGCTGCATGTAGCACATTTCTATTTTCATGCAATCACCACCTCCATCTAGATGCCATTCCTACACAATAAAATTCTTGATCTATCAAGAATTTCTTTCGCACCTCCTCATCTCTCCAGACCCTAGCAAGCACCATTCTGTGTTATGCTCCATAGATTGGTCTCTTCGGGATATTTCTTATATAGGGTACTATACAATCACAATTGCTGAACTTTTTCATTTAGCTTCATTTAATTAATGTGCTTTAGAGGCTTATATTTTTTGCCTAAGAACATGCCTATTCAATGATGAATTATGCTCATTCTCAAAATGTTGGAGTGGACAAAACACAAACTATTAGTTCAAATAGCCTGGACTCACTTTCCATTTTCAATTATAAAACATGTCATTCTTTCTGGGCCTTATGTTAATGCATGCCATTTAGGAGGAAATGTGTCAAATGGCATAACTTTAAGTGATAAATGATACCATGTATGAACAAAACTCAAAAGATAATAGATCCTCAACTGATGATTATTCTATTTGATTGTGGCAGACATAAAATTGTTTCATCTCCAGAAGAACTGAATAATTTCATTGATATTCTCTCAGACATGTTTGTGTTAAAACCTATTGTCATGTAAGTTTATAAACAATAAATATCACTGGTTTTACATATATAAACTTTGTTATTATTTTGATTTAATATGAAGATATATTAACTTTTTTACTTCTTGAAGGTTAGTAAAAGGATAGATTTATAGATGTTACCCTTTCAAAAAATCACATCTCTGTCTTTGGCTTACAGCCTCTTTTGTCTAAATTATAATAATTTTTGTTTATTCTGACATATACTGTAAGACTTGTAGAATTCTCCCAGGGAAAATAGCATTCTTCTAAGGCAGAACTTTGAAGGAAACAGCTATGTTAGGTCATGAGACTGCTTCTGATTTACATGGAGATTGTTTTTCAAAATTGCACACAATTAAACTTCTTTCATCTAAGCTAAGGAAAAACTCTATTTTATAGGCTTGACTGTGGAATGAAGAACACCATGGTTTTACTTTTGTAAAATGCAGAACTGATCTTGGGCTCAAGTGTGAAAATTAGTAAGCCTCAGCAGAATGATATCCACTATGTTCTAGAGAAAAGGCTCTAAACAGAGATTACAATAATAAAGAACAAACAATACACTAATGTGTCTTTATCAAATCATTTTGCAAAGTAAAGCAAACGGATATTGAAAAAGTCAACATCTGTTTTCTGAGATTTTGGAAAATCTTCATCTTTTTCTTCCACTCTCTTCTCTATTTTCCCCCCTCTACTGTGTATATTTATTTACTTTGTTGATTTTCTTCTCAATGGATGTTTTCTTTGTTATATTTTATTGATCTTACTATTTTCATAATCACCATACCTCTCAATTCTATTTATTTGTTAATGACACATATTTTTGTAGAATGCTTTATCTATTCTACACCTTTTTACATGATGATTTTAATTTTTGTTATTTATTTATTTATTTATTTATTTATTTATTTATTATTGCGCCCAGGGATCAAACTTGGGACCTTGTTCTTATGAGGCAGGCTGTGGAACCACTGAGTTAAATCCCCGACCTTACATGATAATTTTTTAAAAATAAGTTTTATTTGAAATTTCTCAAAAACCCATGGGAAATAAAATATCTTCTTCTGTATAGTTCAATATAATCTTATTATGATCCTCTGTCATAGAATAGCATACTAGACACACACACTAATTCTTATATTCACTTCCTCTCTCCAAGAGAAAAATGAAATTATATTCCTTTATTCCTAAACCAAAACATGAAACACAAGTCCCCTATTAGCATGGTTTATCTTATCAATTCCCAGTTATCATTTTATAAAATACCACTTCTGTGGGATAAATGGTCAATATTTTGATATTTCAAAACAATGTTTCTTCTAAAGTACTTTATAAGTTGATTTTAAAGCTTAGAAATAATTATGAAACATATTTGTTGTTGCATTGACTTAACCCAATTTAAGACTTTGTTTCTTAGAATAGAAATAATCTCACTCAATGTGATTGTATACAGTTAATAATATAAATAAAGTATATGGCATATCTTCCATACGAATGCATCTGATGCACACGTATTAAAATTGTTAATTTTTCTTCCCTGAAAAAATATTTTATATTTTCAACATCATAGTTCATTAAGTTATATGTAATGATAAAATACTTGTAGTTTTTAAATAATGCTTCAGTAGATAGTATGCTAAAACTCAGATGCTTGCAAGCGTTTCATACACATATCATATGTCCAAAAATATTTAAAGGTTAGCTTTATAATATAATTAAGATCATCATACTGTTGCAGAATTATAAAAAATAGTCTATGGGCTAAGAATGTAGCTTAGTGGCTTTATGCCTGCTTAACAAGAGCAAAGCCCTGAGTTTGATCCTCAGTATGAAATAAACAAAGAAATAAAAAGGTCTTGTAGCCTTGACTGATATTTGAGAAAGAAATTAATTTCAATCTTATATAACTATGTATTAAAATAAATATTCTACTGATGGTACACAAAGAACAAGATCAGTTCTGATGTCCCAATTTAGAAGGAAAAATATTTTATTAAAATTGTTATTTTAAACTGCAGCCAAAGAATAGTTGCTTCTCACTTGGAATAAAATTACCAAGCCAGGAAATGAGTCATATGACTCTGAAATAGACTAACAACTAAGTGAGTTTTAACGGAGTTCCATAGAAATAGGGTTAGCTAACATCTTAGAGATGTGTGCAAAGGAGAACATTAATATGAGAATTTACAGGAGAATATTATGACTAAATTTTGTTTAAAATAATGGATTCTGTATTTTAATTCACAGGGCATTCTGCAGCTGTATCCATTGTAGAACCTTATCATAATTATAGAAGGAAAAGAATTGCACTGTCAACAGTTGCTTGTGCATGATGAGACACTTATATTCTGATGTTCAGTTACCTTCTGCTTGTTAACCTAGTCATGGAGGGCCACGGCAGAGAGCACCAACCGAAGTGCAACCCATAGTAATTACTATAATTCAGAGAGAAATGAAGTCACTGGAGGCAGGCAGCTCTACCCCCACAATCAAGCTTCTGCAACTTAGAGAAAACATAAACATGGCCAGGCTCCGACAAATTAGGCATGAACAAATGTTTCACATTAACTGAGTTAAAGAACCTTGCTGAAAATTACAAGGGCTGCTTAGGAAAGCAATGAATCCCATTATGGAAGTAATAGGTCTAAGAACAAGCAGCTTGTTAGAAATTCACATATAGTTGCTTTCACCTCATTGAAAGCAGTGCTTGACCTGGACGTTTCCAGGCTCCAGGAAGATAATGGCAAAAGGATCCTTTCTGAAAAGTGGGATCAAAATCATAAGCTTAGGGATGCTCTCTCTAAAATGTGATTAGAAAACAAAATGTTGCTTTTGAATTACCTCAAGCCATTTTATTATGAAAAACTCCTGCAAAAAAACTCTATATTTCATGCTGTTTAAAAATTCTCCATCTTTCCAGGAGTACTTGACTGAATCATAGATTGTACATAGTGAACATTTACATGAACAACAGGAATTATTTCTACATTAAAGCAGATAAATAGGCCTGGGATATAAGTACCGGCAAATAATTGACTTTATGCAAAGTGTTATTTCAATATGCATTTCCAATAGCTTTCTACTACATAGGGAGGTGAGTTAGATGTATTTATGCTTCAAACACAAGTGAGGCTAGTCAGTATAAATACCCTCTCCTTTGGTTTGGTGATAATGTAATTCATAGGAAATTCTGCTTGAACTCTTCTTTGTAGTATTTTTTTAATGCTTGCTACACTGTAAAATAGTGCACAGATTTATTCCCGTACATTTTGTTGTGGAAAAAATAAAATTGAAGTGAAGAGGGCAGAAGAAAAGGTGTGTGTAGCACAGAGATAAAAAATATGTACTTGATAGAGGAGTTTAACAGAAAATGAAGTCAGCAGGGCCCTGAGCTATGCACCACCAATATAAAATATAAGATATCCAACCACCTCCCAAGGTTTGCAAGTATCCATTAAGGAAATCTTTTCAGGTGAGTAAATGGCCTCTAAATTTAAGCAGTTTTTGTGATTTGACTATAAAAAGTGCCAGCTTGATATTTTTTTCCTATACTAACATTTTGGTGTATGTTTTCATTAAAAATTCAAACAAAAGGAAAAATTCATAGACTAATATATCACAATTTTATTTGTTTCATTGGATATGTTACGTAGTATATGTATACCTCTTTTTTTTTAACCTATCCATTTTCCTAATTGGGCTACAAAATTACTCGCCTTCTCTTTCAATTTTCACATATCAGTTAAAAATTCTTCATGATAAAATATTGCATTCATGTTGTAATAAGATATAATTTATTCTATTTGAGCCATTTTGAATGATTGGGAAATGGTGCATAAATATAATTGATTAAAATGTACATTTTTGCAGCTTTAACTGAATGATAGACTACTGAACTGAAAACTATAGCATGCACTAACATTAATTTCAAAATAAAAAGCAAAAATAGGCCTAACAAAAATTTAGAAATACAGAAACACATTGAAGATACTTAAACATTACATTTGCCACTAATCCCAGATTTACCAATACATAAAGATGCATTTTTGCCAAGCACTGTGTGGTTGTTGAATTTCATAACTGAATACTGAACTGTAGTAATACCTGGTAGCATACCAATTTCCTATTATAAAAAGGTATTTAGAGATTATCCAGCAAGTAACTTTTTCACATAAGCAAGTTGCACATAAACATTTAATCTACTATTATTTGTATTATTAAATTCTAACAATTAAGTAAGAGGTTACATTTTGAATGACTTTTGACTAACCTTCAGGAACACAAGCTACTTGCAGAAATGACAATGTACTTCCAAACTATGAAATCTTTAAATGATTGTATTAAGTTCAAACAGTTATTTTTATAACAAAATAATTATCATGCTGTTCATACTTATCACCTCTACAAAAACAAACAAACAAATCAAAGTTTTCTTATACTACTGAATTTTCCTATCTGAGCATGTCATTTCTTTCATGTAAGGGTTCTCCCATGATCCTTTGTGAAATGTTGGTATTTATTTCACAAACACTTCTTATTTCCTAATGAATTTAGGGAGAGATATGTGTTTTAGGTTCATGATTGTTACTGGCAAGATCATTAAACTGGTTACTGTTTATAAAAATTTATAGAATTGTACATCACCATACTTTACAATCAGAAGCTATTCCAAATATTTTCATATTTTAAATTTTGTATTTCTAAACTTACTTTCAGCTGATTAGAATATTAGAAAAATAAATTTACGTACTATAGGTTTTAATATTTATAATTATATTTTGATATGCTGTATATTTTATAGTATATTAAAGTATTCATCGATTTTGACAAGTTTACTAAAGTTATCAAAAGAATATTCAAGAAATAGTACATGCATGAAGATCGTCAAACATAGTATTTTTATTTTGATCTTTGAGCATTAAAAACAAATTAATACATTTTTTAAAATTTTAACTATCCATGAAATGAAAACAAGAGCAATTTTGGAAAAATGCTAAGCCTTTTTTCATTTGGATGAGAGAAGGGACCTGTGCATTACAGGAAAAGCATCCTGGGGAAGATATTAGAATAGCATTGATTAAAAGTCTCCTACACAATCCACCTGAGTTGAACCACAAGTGCTTCAGATGGATTCTTCACGCCATTCATTAAAGTGTTCACCACATCTGAATTGAAGCCAGTTCCTTGTGAGCCTGAATTGGTGTGTTTACCTTCTTTTAGGGATAAGGGAGACCAGAATTGTATGATTTCTGGATTCTACCTTGGAATAATAGCTTCAAATATATGGAAATGTAAATACCATGTTAAAAATGTAATTTGCTCATGAATGACATTCCCATGCCAGCTATGTAGGTGTCCAACTTTAACATAGGTCCATCCACTTTCCTAACTATACTACCCACCCACCCCATCCCACCCCTGCATAGAATCTCCGGAGTATATAGACAGTTAGGATGGTCATAAAGAAATTGTGGGTCTGGTGAAGTTTTTTGTTCTTTGTTTTTTCAGTGAATCCTAATGATGTTGATGATAACTGAGATGGTTTTTATTTATCTAGACAGTTTCTTCCTATCTGCAGTTTCCCTGCTCTCTCTTTTACTCTTGAGGAATTTCTCCAGCCTTCTTCCTACAGAGTATATGAATACCCACCTCCTCCAAAGTTATCTTGCCTGCTATCATGTGATGCTTAATTGTTTTCAGTTAGGCTTTAATTTCCAGGGCACACTGTGGATTTTACCTCTGTGAGTAAGAAACCATTAGTCTGGCCAAGGAGAGTCTGGCTATTTAGTTTATGCATTCTGACAGATTTATAGAAGATTGTTTAGCTTTTCAGGGTCTTGTTTTTCCATTTTAGATCAAAATTGTATTGTATTTTATTGTACTCTCCATAGAATTTTGGTGGGGATTATAATTATTAAACATTTTTCTTTCTATCAAATTTGTGTCAGTTTGTTTGACCATGGAGAGAATTGACAAAACATGTTTATTTCTTTCCTATATTTGACAAAAATTTTACTATAGAATCTATGATTTTCTATGATAATTATTGTATGTGCCCTGTAACATTGACTGTTACATTTTTATATCCAAAATTATTCCTAAAGCTCTGAAAAATATGGGGGGGTGACAATCATATAAATGGAAACAGTGAGATTCTGAGGACTTATGTGCAATTTCTGAGTCCCAATAACAATTAAGATATTTTATGTTATAAGGAGGTAATTTATCATCATTATCAAGATTTCCTCTCTTGAATAATTTCCTTTTTTTCTTGCACATGTATTATCTATTCTTGATACAAAAATGAAGAAAAGCAGCTGTCTAATAAATGTCCTTTCTTGAATACCTTACTATATCTAGCACCTAATAAATTCTTAATAACTAGTAGCTAATATCGCCCCTTCTGCTGAGTGCCCCAGTAATACCGGCAGTCTTTTTTATATTCAACATAGTGGCTTCTGTTTGTTACTTAATTGATAATAGGCTACATCATTCATTTTTGCAGCTATTTATACTGTTTTTGATAAATACTATATATTTATATACTGCTTTTGATAAATTATGTATATATATGGTAGAAATTCTAATTGTGCTTAACCCACTTTAAAGTCATTGATTTATTTTTTGGAGACCTTAAGAAATTTTGGCTAAAGTAATTTTATTTATTAATTCAGTAATAATGTGTTAATTATTAATATTTTATGATTTATAGCACACTGATGTTTCTTTGATGACACAGGGATTTTCTTACTCTACAAACTTTGGGTTGAGGATTTAGCTCAGTGGTTCTACCACCTGCCTCAGAAGTGCAAGGACCTGAGTTTGATCCCCGGTACCAAAAAAAAAAAAAAAAAAACTTGCACGTTTTTCCTTTGATAACTTTGTGCTTCTAGGGTATAAAAACCTTGACTTTTTGATGAAGCCTTCTTCCCTGCCAAGAGGGCAAATGGGATTTGAAACCAGGCCTACTTTTATTGGTACCTGTCATCTAAACTTAGTAATATAAAATCAAAGATCTGTGTAGATGTTCTGAGTTAGCTTTACCTTGTCTTTTCCCCAACAGTAATAAATACACAGGATGCTTACTATGAGCTGACAAAAAAAGAAGAGAGACTGAAAATATTGGTGTAGTGCTTTTGGGATACAAATACCTGGAAAGCAAAAAATATATTTTCTTCCTGGATCTCTAACTGGCTGAAATCTAAGTCAATCAAACACTCTGACTTAATATTTCCTTATAGGAAAACAATGGAGTCTTGTTTAGAAGCTCAGATATCCCCTATAATTAATAAAAATAAATAATCTTTTAGTTACATTTCTGTTAATTAGAACTCATTGGTAACTGTGAAACTGAGCCGGAAATCATATAATGCAGCATGCAATATATCTGGAGTCAAAGACTAATCCAAACTGTAGTCAGGGTTCAGTTTAGTGCAAAAAACACAGGGGAATCAATGTTAAGTCCAATGATATTATTGTAATGATCAAGGAATTATTAAAGCTCTGAAATGAGTACTGACTAAAACAAAATAATATTTTATTTTTTGAGCTATAATTGAATGAGAAACAACCAGAAGCAAGCAAAAGAGTAAGGAAATTAAGTAGTACATATGAAAACCTTTCTAAAATTAATATCTAGTGATTTATGTCATGATTTCTTATGTTATAAATAATGTTTAATAAGTGTTGGAGAATATTATCAAATAAAGGACTATGTTACACCTCAGAAAATCATAAGTTAAGGAGAGCTCTTTTTAAAGAACTCAGTTCCATAAGTTCAAGTGGGCACATTTAATAAAATCTATTTTAAGAAATCTTTCTATCCATTTCCTCTTCAACTTATACTCCTACCAATAACAGGTAATTCTACTGAGATTTCCATTGATGAAAATGCGGCAAGCAATATTTTCTTTGAGGAATCTTGACTAATACAAAATGACTTTCTTCATTAAGTTGTGAGTGATTAAACTAGGAGAAGATATAACTATTTTATAATTTATAGGAATAAATAAAAATAACCTGAATAAAACAAGGCCAAAATTTAGATTAGATTAGATTAGTGTAATGTAAATTACAAAAACAGTCCCCAAACCATTGAAAAGTAATGCATCTCTTTCATACTTGTTCTTTTATAGGCCTGATAAATGAAGGTTTTTACTTCATAAAAGTTTTAGAGACTACCTAATGATTTCAATTCCATATTCCCTGCTTAAAGGGACACTGATTATGTCTTTAGCTAGAATAAATCCTGTCTCCTCCCTCCATCAATTTTCAAAATGGTTTGTGCCACATGGCTGTCATTTCATTATTATTTTCTCTCAAGTATCATTTTTATATAAAATGATTGAGTTTCTCTCGGCTTCTTCAAATTAGTTTATCCCAGTAAACACAAAGAAGGATCTTTGTATAACCAAGTTTGCAAGGAGTGGTATTATTTTACTGGGTTAAAGTAAGAAATGAGCAGTTGGATATTCCAGAAAACATATTTTTTATATAATCTCATGTTTATGAAATGTTTTGACTGAAAAGATATATAAACAGACAAAAATAATCACATAAAATGGCACGGTGGCATATGCCTGTAATACCAGCAATCTGGTGTGCTGAGACAGGAGGATAGCAAATTTGAGCCCTACTCTTGGAAAATTGGTGATTTAGCAAGAACCTGTCTCAAAATTAAAAAAAAACAAAAACTGGCTATATATATAGTTCAGTGTGAAGGTATTAGATTCAATTCCTAGTACTGAAAAGCAAACGCATAACCACCTCATTAGTTTAGATGCTTTCGTAATATGATAATTGGAAATTGAAGGTATTTTATAATAATTTTTTCCATTGTGAGTACAGAAAATGTCATATTGCTTATATAATATGTATATGATATATTCATAGAACAATTTGCTTAGTAAAGTATGCATCATTTGTATATTTAAATAACCTTGTTATCTTTATGGAAATACACTGGTTATAAATCTATTCCTCATTATTTAAAATTTAGTTTTTATTAAAGAGAAGACATACATATATATGAGTGGAAATAAAAGGACTATGAGGCATTAGTTTCAGTTCAAACCAAGAAATATACTTCCCATATTGTAAATGAAATGAAGTTAATATACTTATCACTGTGTTTGACAGGGATGTTTTGAGAATCAAATGAACTTTCTCTGTAAGATTAGAAATGCTGAGAAGAGATAATTAATGTATTTGCTGCAGGATTTCAAACAAGTCACCACAGAGCAGAGGTTTATAATTGGGCCCAGGGCAACAGGAACATTAAGAACAATCGATCTAATAAATTTAAAGAAGTATAAACCCTTTCACTTGCAATTTTATTTCAAGGTAAATTCAACCTTAACTGAGGTCTATCTATAGAACTTGCTTCAACAGGAAAACTTTGGCTAAATCTGAATGCCAATTTACAAGAGTCACTAACAATTGTGACGTGGCTATATAATGCAATAATATTTTCAAAAAAGATGGTGTAGATCAGATATTATTAGCATGGATAGATCTTCAAAAACATGTAGTTATCTCAGAAAACTAAGTTCTAAGATAAAAATATGATATATTTGGAAAATATTATGTAAATGGAAATAAATATACAAAGAAAATGCATAGAAAATATTATAGCTGAGAGAAGAGATTTCTGGTGATATAAAAACTTTAGTTTTTTTGTTTTAGTGCTTACAATTTTACATGAAAATACATATATGATTTATTTAAATCGTACAGTATGAAATAATTTACCTGTGCAGTTTGCCAAAAGGCATACATTAATACACACACACACACACACACACACACACACATGAATTTAAATAAAGGAAGAAAATATCTGCCCAAATACATAAGGGCACCTCCCCCAGTAGAAAGAATGACTACGTAAGAAGCTTTGAATGGGCAGGTGCAGAAGGTATATGGGGAGAAATAGAGGAAATGAAATTTTAAAGGGAAAGAAAGGCAGTGACACCTGCAGAAGCTTGACAGTCATTCAGGAAAATGTCAGATGTTGTTGCAGATAATGAAATGAACTCCATGAGGAATATACAGTTTATCTCCATCATGTTTGTCTGTCAGAATACCTAAATAAAATATTGCAAACTGGATGGTTAAAACATCAGGAAATACTTCCTCAGTCCAGAGCCTGGAAATCCAAGATCACAATGCAGGCTAAGTCCTCTTTCCTTAGCTTGAAGTGTCCATCTCACCACTGTGTTCTCATATGGCCTTCTCATTGTGTGCATATGCTAATCGTGACTCTTCCTTTTTCTATAAGACACCAGTCATGTTGAATTAAGGCCCCATTGCATAACTATTTTTTATCTCAGTTGCCTTCTGCATGCTCACATCCTCAAGAAAAATCATACAGGATCTTAATGCTTTAACTAGTGACCTCAACAGGATGGAGTTCTGACTATAAAACTCACCACAGTTTTCCTTTAGTTTTAAGCTTGAAACATGATTCCTATGTAGAAAAACAGTGGAAAACATAATATAATATCAGATAAATTTATGTACAAACATAACGATTAGACATATGTAATACCCTCTACATTTGCTTCTCTTTTTGAAAACAAATTCTTTGTTACTGCACCAGGGAAACACTTTGCTATCTAGTATCTGGGAAGGAAGAACTAATTTGAGTATTTATAAATTTTATAACAATATTACACCCACAAATAATACATAGAAGACATTTTGTTTGTCTTAAAAAGTTACATTGAAATAATTTTCAACAAATTTATCTTACTTAAATTTACTCATAATTATGCTTTATAAAGCCATAAAAAATGAGATAGCTCAGTTAATTCATTTTAACTGTGCAAGGTATTCCATTATATAATTAATGTTTTAAATCTATTTATCTACTAAAATTTTTATTGTTTACTATTACGAACACTACTATTGCTGTGGGTAAAAATATAAGAGTTGTCTTTATTATTTATCTCAGAATCAGGATACCTGGGATTTTGGTCCTGGATCTATCTTCTTATAATGGTGTTCTCTGGAATGTAGTGAGTTAAGGTAAATGAAATGTGGATTTGTGTCATGCTATGCTAAAGCAAATTTTGTACTCGGAGATTTATAATTATTATGAGATTCTGAATAAATGAGTAGCATCCTAAGAGATGTGTCCTCCTTCTTAAGCCTAAAGCACTTTGTGAGAGGCGCTGAATTAAGAGAGAAGGAATGCATAGTAATGCTACTTTTAAATTTTGGTGGTTGGTGTTTACTTTGGTTTTATCTTGAATAAGCCCACCCCCTTGTTCAAGGACCTGAAATCTTCTAGGTATTTCAGTGTCAATTTGTTAAAATCCTTGTGATAAAAATGTTTAGTGAGATGTTGATAAATTTTTTTGATTTTTAAAATTTTTATTGATTCATGTTAGCAATGCATAATGATTACATTCATTGTGGGAAATTGGCATATGTACATAACAAATTTATTTCTTTTTACTTCTCCTTACCCTCTTCCCCTTCCCCTTCTTTCCATCTTTAGAACCTCTCCTCCTTTCCAAAGATCTATCTTTCATACTTTTGGCACCAATAATATTATGATCATTTGGAACAAAACTTTTGTTTATAATGCCTTTTTGAGGGAAAATGAACTGTTTGGGTACTGGAATATGAACATCATGTGCTTCTTAAATTAACCCACAACTGTCCAAGAGAATACTGAGTTTATAGTAGTACATCCTTGTCGACAAAATCAGAGAACAAGGAACAGACTGGGAAATTAGAAAAGAAATTTGGAGATACAGAGGTAAGATTCTTACACAGCTCATGACTTTGAGAGAGAGTAGGATTTTTTGATTGTTTTCTTTGAGAGTCACTGAACTTGCTTTTTAGCCCAAGCTATCCTTAATCTTGTAACCTTCCTGCTTTAGCCTCTGAATGCTCAAAGTACAGGAGTGCAGTGCTAGGCCCTGGATAAGAGGGTGTTTTTTGTTTTTTTTTTGTTTTTTACTATTGACAGAAGCAACCACGAGTGGAGATTTATGTTAAAGAATCAAATGTGGAAAATCTTAAGAGTTATATTGTCATCTTAATGGAAAAGAAGCTTTTTATTCTTTAGTGTTTTCTGTTTATACATAGCACACCGTTTCTCAAAGAACTAAGAGGAAAAGAAACAGAGTTTTGTGCTTGAGAATATACATTTTTTCCAGGTGTCATTAAATTTTTGATGTCTGAATGATTGTTGATTTATCCTTAACTTGTGGTAGTGATGTCTTTTCACTTTCTTACATGGATCTAAGCAAGTCAATGTAGTGTGAATGATAAGAATCTGTGGAATTAGCGAAAGGGTGGGAAAAAAAGGCAAACTAAAGTAATTGGTGTGCACATGCACACATACATACAAAAACATATAAACCTCATTTTCATGTTCACTTTGAAGATGATTGGTCAAACCATTCATCATAAAGGAAGAAGACTCTGATGGGTGGTTTAAGGACTGGAATAAGGATTAATAATCAAGCCTTATTTTAGGTTATTTGGAAGAATATCATCCATAATTACATTACATCATTGAGCCCTGTGATTTAGAAATGTTGTCTAAACTCTATGTAGAAATAAGTAAATCACTACTAAAACTTTAAGTTGTGATATAAAATAATATAGTCACTTTAGAAAGAAATACCAGAACCTACCCATAGAACCTTTACTGTCATGAGTTCCCAGTGTGAACTATGATGGAGATAATATTAACTTGAGAAAACACAGTAGATGCCTTAGGATTGCAGAAACTATATGAAATATACCAGCCTGCTATTAGTTATGATTTTTGATGTTTAATCCATTTATGATCTGAATACACTTGCTTTAGAGTCAAAAAAATTTATAGTTAAACTAGTCTACACAAAACCGGCTAATTGTTTTTCTTCATCATTTATGCAACATTTATCCTCAGTGCAGTAGAAATGCTATCATGTGAGGTTAATTATGGAGCAGCCCTTTTTTCAAAGTGTGGCGAACAGAGTTGGTTAGTGAAGGTCTCCTTGACTCCAGTTTTGGGATTAAGCAAGACAAACAGGGCACAGTCAAGCTTTTGTTTTCTCATTTGACAATTATCTGGACAGATAAAGGTGTTACAAAAATTCAGCAAATGTAATTAATACAAGATAAGCATAATTTAAATAAGAAAGAAAGCATTAATAAGATTAATAAGATTCATAAACACTTCTACTCCTGAACAAATTGGTTAACAAACAGAAACCTTCAGCAAGATTTTGCTTCCCTTGGAGAACTCCACATTGGTTGAGGAACAGGACCGTGAGCATCTTCCACAAAATCTTGGATTGAATTAAGTTCCTGAACCAAGGTACCACTGTATTTGTTGTTTAAATAATATAAAACATTACTCTCCCCCACCAGCACACAGGAGGTGAGCTGCCCCAGGGGCTAGCATCAGCAGCATTCCCCCCGCATAGAATTGAGAAGACACATAAACAAGTCTTAAAACCAGACTTCCGGATCACTTACACCAACCCCAAAGGGAAACTAGATGGAACACTCTAATACTCAACCACCTGGACTGCCTGAACTGGCAACAAAAGAGGATCTGGAAAAAATGCAATCAGAAATAATTTCTCAGATTACAGCAGAGATTATGTTCATAGTGCAAGACATGATTTATAAATCTAGAAAGGAGCTCAGGAACACTATGGAATCTCAACATAGGAGACAAATGGAATCCATAAAACAGATGCAAACAGATTTCCAGGAGGTTAAAAACTCCACTGAATGTCTCCACAGCAGGATGAGCCAATGTGAGGACAGAATTTCAGATACAGAAGATAAGATTGCAATTAGTGACCAGGAAAAGAAAAATTGCTTTAAAATTGTAAGGGACCACAAGAAATGAATCCAGCAGCTGCGAAACCAT
>NW_004624792.1:10986165-11051468 GCF_000247695.1 Heterocephalus glaber
AATAACAGGCAATGAAATTGAAGAAGTAATAATAATAATAATAATAAATTAAAAATTACAAACAAAGAAAAACCCAGGTTCTGATGAATTCACAGCTAAATTCTACAAGAACTTTAGAGAAGATCTAATTCCACTACTCCTCAAACTCTTTAATGAAATCAAAAGGGAATCAATACTCCCAGAAGCAAGCATTATTTTGATACCAAAACTGAAGAAGGGCCAGACAATTTTTTGCAAAAAATAATCCACTATATAAATATATTAAAAATTTCCAAATATCTATATATGAGTACAGTAAGTCTCTGACTTACAAACATTTAGTTGCAAACTTTCACAGATACAAACAGACCTTGTATTATGGGGATGGAAAGAAATCTGGGAAGTAGCTTATGTGTCTGTGAGACATTGTCACAGTTTTGTTGTGTGTTTTCCATACAGTGAGATAGTGTACAGCAGTACAGTAAAGTTGGGGACTTACTGTATATTTTTATGTGTTTGAATTTTTAATGCTTTACTTTGTATATTTGTGTCAAAGAAAAATATGACACACTTTGTTGGACTTAAAAACAAATCCGGTTTACAAATGTTCTCCTATATTTGAAATTGTTCCTAGATCGGGGACTTCCTGTAAGTAGATTCTTCTATTATAAAACATACTGATAAACATATCATTCCACATTTCTGTATTGTTGAAACTGTGAGACTATGTTGCCAGAAATCATACTGCCGGATTAAATAGTATATGTATTTGTGTTTTTAAACACATTTTCAAATCTCATTTTCCCCACTTAAAGAGATATTTATTGAACACATGAATAATTATAGCTCTAGATCAAAAAAATACAAAGTGAGTTCGAAACCTTTTGTCCTAAAAATCCAGTGCTTTAAATCATTGATAGAATTTTTAGGATGATGCCTGTGTCAATTTGAAGTGAATCTCACTAAATAAATGTTTTTTAAAAAGCACAAAGTTACAAATGACAGCTGTAAATTATAATTCTTTTAATAAAATAAACACATTGGTCTACAGTTATAGTTAATTTTAACTAGGAAATTAAGAGATGAGAGTGATATTTTTAAGGTATAGCAATTGATAAATGTAAGTATATAATAATCATTGAAGAGAAATTCACTGTTTTGGGAACTACAATAAAACCACTGAAAAAATAATTTGGGAATGAAGAGCGTACACAAAATAAAGAATGCATAACAGATTACTTCTCAATAATAATCAGAACAAGTTATATTTATAAAAGCATTATCTGGCCCATCTCTTTAATTTAACCAAATGATTATTGTCACAGTCAAAATAAATGGAATCTTGTGGCTCTGTTTTGCACCTCTGAGAAAGACATGGCATCAAAATTATACCATTCATCACAAAAAAACATGATTTTGGTTGGAAGAATGAAAATTAAGAGCATCATAAAAATATCAGTTTTGAATACTTTATATATACCAGTGAAATCTGACAAAACAGAAAACTGCTGGAAAATCTGCTAGCATTTTGATCATAAGCAATAGAGGGATGAATAATGTATATATTTAACAAACAAATGAAGGAAAGTGTGTGCTTAGATTGGACCATGAATTTAAACAATACCCATAGAAATATTGTCTGGACAATTTGGGATATTTGAACGCATAGTTTATGCTAGCATTATACTACAAAGTATATGCAGAATTTCCAAAGTCTGGCCATAGGATTTATAAAAGAGTACATACTTTTACATAGGAAAAATATATGCATTATACATTAGGAAAGCCAAATTATGTCTCATCTTATGTGTGTCATCTGGGAAAAGAGAAAGATCATGAGAGAGAGGAAATACTTCACTGACACGTTAACATAAAAGTGATAGATGTGTCAAGTAACAAAGGTATGCCTATGTAACTGTTCTCCAATAAGTTTTAATATTTTTAAATAAGGGTTGAGAAGGGATGAATTATATTAGTTAAGTCCAACTTATATGCAGCTTTGATGAGGTCCTACAATTAAAACCCTTAGGAAAAAATTTGCCATTGATCAGACAATGATGAGCAACAAGTCTATTAATTTGCCATTTCAGATGACAAGAAGGTAATAATTTCATAGATGTGCAGGAAAGGAGAAATCATGGGAGAAATAGTATACTTAGAAAATAAATGTAGAGAGTTATTTTCAAGCTGTCCAATTGACTCCATGATGAAAGGAAATACAAAGGCATGGAGCCACTATCTGCAGAGAACTGAGATTGAATGAGAAGGTAAGGGTAGAAGAGATGAAAAGACTAGAAGAAATGAAATCAGGTCAGACTGGGCCAACAGAGGATCATCAGATACTGGGTATTTTTGTAGATTTGATTTAAAAGTTTAAAGAGATAAAGAGAAAAAAGAAGTCTGGATTATAGCCAGGGACTTGATAAAGAAGAAACATGATGTTAGAGGAGAAATTACAATTATAGATTTGAACAGTTTGATCAGTTAGTGAAGCAAGTGGGACAAATGCCATCTGGCAAAATTCTTTAATGTTCAACATTCCTTTGGCTCATGTGTGTAAGCCAAATGCAGAAGGATATGGTAAATGCAAGCAAAGAGGTATAACGTGATATTTTAAAATTAAAGAAAGAACCTTTTAGGTATGAGAAGGAATCTTGACAAACAGTAGAAACAGGAATTTCATAGCACTGTAAGCAAAAAACACTATGGCAGGTAATCGTCATGTAAATGACAAGAAACAGTAAAATAATAATAGTGGCAATAATACTCGTAATACTGAGACATTGTATAGCATTTGGAACCTGTCTGACACTATTCTATAAATTTTATAATACAGCATTTAATAAATTATGTAGATCCAATTTAGAAATAATAGTATCATTATATCATATCAATAGTACAACCATGTGAATATCACAACAAACTTGGTAAACTTGTTACAGAGCTCATGGCATTAATCATAGGAACACTATATTCTGATATTCAAAGAAACAGAGGATTATGAAAGGATCAAAATGCCCAAAAAGAGAAAAAATAAGAGCTTTTATATTTTTCAGAGATCACTAATGATCTCTATGCTGCCATATTTGTCCTCAGAAGCATTTTCTATAATCACCATTATTTTTGAAACACATCTTATCAGGGCTGGGGATATAGCTCAGTAGTAGATCACCTGCCTGGCATGCACAAGACCCTGTGTTGAATCCTCAATTCAGCCAAAAATAAATAAAAGCACAAATTTCCCTGGCTCCTCTCAATGTGGTTTTATGTACACACATCATTGCCTGCTTTCCTATATGCATGGCTGGCCACTTTTTGCTGCCTATACTAGAAATTGAAAAGTCCTCAAATACCCAGGCAAGGATTACTTATTTTCTCCATTTATATTCTCATGGTTGAGCATAACCATTTTATTTTTGTTTACATTTGATGTGTATGACATTGGTACATATCCAGTTTAAACTGCCCCTAAAAATACCTGGGAAACTGTATACCCTTTGACATTTTTTAAAAGGCACAAAAATGACATTTAAAATTAGAAAAATGCAAATTAAAACAACACTGATATTTCATGTTACCCCCAATAGAATGGTTATCATCAAGAAATCAAATAATAACAAATGCTAGAAATGCTGTGTTGTGTGTGGGAGGGCTCATTTACACTGCTGGTCAGAATGTAAACCAGTATAGCCACTATTGAAATCAGTATGGTGATTGAATAACTGAAACTAGAAATTCCATTTGACCCATATATTTCCCTTCTAGGTATCCTCCCCAAAAGTTAAAGAAATCATATCATAGTGATACATTCACACCCATTTATAGCAGAACAATTCATAGTAGATAAATCTTGGAAGTAGCCTATATGTCCGTCAACAGATGATTCAATAAAGAAAATGTGGTACACACACACAATGGCATACTACTCTACCATAATGAAAGATAAACTTGAGTCATTTGTAGGAAAATGGATTCACTCTGAGACCATAATATTAAGTGAAATAAATCATACCTACAAGCTTAAATATCTCATGTTTTCTCTTATATGAGAAACTCTGAGTAAAAATAAACAGCAAAATAAAAAATAATAGGAAATAGGGAGACAGACCTTTCTCAGAGGGGAAGGGGATTAACAGTATAAGGAGGAGGATAGAAGGAAGGGATAAGTGATTGAAAAAAAGAAGCATGTGTTATGTACATATGCCAACTTCACACAAACCACGTGTACTACATACATGTATTAATTAAAAAGAAAATTAAAAATAAAAATAATAGAAACAAAACAGTTTAAAAGACCAAACTGTGTGGCATACATAGTGATGTAATTAAATATATGCACACATACATACATGCATATAGATATAAATAATAGTAATTTTCTACCTCCCAAAACTTATTCTCTTCCAATCTTCTCTATCACTGGGTACCTAGTGCTTATCATTCAAAAATTGGCTCAAATTTGGTTCCAATAAAATGGCTTTTCAACCAGGTGTGGTAGCTCCCATCTATAATCATAGCACTCAGGAGGCCGAGGCAAGAAGAGTGCCAGCAGTTCAAGACTAGCCTGAACTACATAGCAAGACCCTGTCTCAAAAAAAAGAAAAAAAGGCTCGTTTGACCACAAATCTAATAGAACTCCCCATTTATTTATCATCAAAGCATTTTATTTTTAAACTTTTAAATAAAAATTTAAAGTTATCTCATATGCGGCTATTTTCTATCTTCTCTGATTGATTTTCTTTGAATGCTAGGACCTTGTCTACCTTATTCAACTCTTTTTCATATAGAAAATGATCGCTAACTCATATGGTAGACTCAGTAGCCATAAAATTCTAGAAAGATAGCAGTAAAATCAGTCATTTGTGGGTTTAATGTTATATAACATATATAGTATATCACATATAGTATTATTGTGAGATTATTATTAAAGTCTCATCAGATCTCTAGATTTAGCTTCCAATTTTTGCAAACTACAGAATCTCTGGACGCATATTAAGTAATACAATATGGACATTATAAATATTGAATGAGAAATGTCCCACAATGCAACTGGCTGAGTCCTCTAAAAATAAACATTTTGGATACAAACAATGAATGAACTTTATTTGGTTCAATATGACTAAAGATATCTTTAACAATTCAATCAACATAAATGGGATAATCTCAATTGTACTCACTTTTAATAGAGAAAATACTTCCTATATATATATTTTCAAATCTGGTATTTTAAAACCTAAATTGCGTATTAGATATTTTACTCTTAGTAGAATGATTTTGGCATTTTGATTATATAGAATATAGATTATATTCTTAGATAATGCTTGTTGAATTTTTTAGAGATGAAACAATCATGATGTCTTCAATACAATCCTAAAGGTTCCAATAAATGTAACACCTACACATATGAAAAGAAAGTGAATTGGGAAAATATTTTAGAGTAGTTATGTAGAAATTATATGAATGTTTGTTCCACCATTTATATCAACTATTCCATTGTGTTGAATATTTCAGAATTAAAAGTTATTAAAAGGGTAAGTTTGTGTCATATCTTATAATATGGCTTTTATAAATCCTCCCATCCCACTCTAATCAGAGTTTGTGAAAAGATACTTTTATTTGTGCTTTAGCAGTATGACTTGATTAGTAAAACCAGTTATGGTATATTTTATTATAATGATTACTTTTTGCATAATAAATTCATTTTTAACATTTTCAAATGAGTCAATCCCCAAAATGTAATGAAATACTCTAAATATGTTTTTACTTATTTTTGCCATAGAACATTTGGGCTCCTTATGGGGTTTTTCCCCGATATGAACGTGCATACATATGAAATCATAACACACACAAACAAAATGAAAATTTTACTAATACACAACTATATGGATCTGATTTCAATCACAGATAACACCAAGTGTTGGCAAGAGTATAGTACAAGAGAAATTAACCTATATTTCCATTTTCTTTAAATGCCTGTGATTATATATGTATTTTATTTCCCACAGGCATTCCTTTTTCACCTCTGAATTTGTTCCATCTTATTAATTCTTTCTAGTTAAGGGTTAATATCCTTTGCCTCCTTGAAATTACTGATACAAGAGGTCAGGTGTTGGCGCTAACTGTAGATCTGTGTCAAACCTAACAAGAATGACTTTAATAAGAAGTTTCTGAATAAGCAGAGCCTACTAATACTGAATCAATAAGAGACAATGTAAATAGATCAATAAAGAGTAATGAAATAGAAGCAGGAAAGTCTCCCTCAAAAAAAAAAAAAGTTCAAGACCTAATAGCTTCATAGCTGAATTCTGCAAAACACTCGAAGAAGAAGTATCACTAGGGAGAAGATTAGGATATAATGGGTATAGTAACAGAATTCAGTAGATTGCAATGAAGAATCTATTATGATAAGGGATTCAAGAAAGACACTGCCTAGTTTGGAAGTATTATAAATTACCTTGGGTCTATCAAATTAAAAAAAATAAATCTGGACGTAGGTAAGGAGAGACTGTGTGAAACATTATTATATTGGGGAAAAGTATGATTGTGGTAGGTAGGGATTGGGTTATTATTACAATAGGGAAAACACTGTGGCCATGAGATCTGCAGCCCTTTCAGTTGCTAAGCCAGAGGTTATTTTTGATTGAGAGAAATAAGCAAAGCTAGAAATTAGCATTGTGGGGATCTGAGATAAGCAAGAAGAACAGTTGGCGTGAGCTGACAGCAGATTGAAAGATGTCTCACCTTGAGGTCAGCTTATTTTGAGGATGAATCATTAACAGGGAACTATATGTCTATATAGTCTAGAGGAGACCTTTGGGAAGAAGAAAAGTTTTACCAAAGCTTGGTTCACAAGCATTTTGTTATCATAGATATATGTGGGGAAAAAGAGATCAACTAATTAATGTGGTAAAGAATAGGAATTTTGAGGATGTTTCTGACTTTGTCATAGTTAAGCAAGAGGACATCATCTGTGAATTACATAGGGAAGGTGATGTTTTCATTAAACCATTTCCTGGAACTGGAAAGGGAGGTGGTTGTGGAATTTCTTTAATCATTGTTTTTTCCCAGGACCACAGGGCTTGAATAAAAATTATTACTATAATACTTGAAGTACCTTCTAGGGGACAGGCTAAATGATATTAAAAATGAGAAAAACTACAGATAATAGAATAAGGAGATAAGAGGACAAGAGCATATTCCAAACATTTACGTGACACAAGAACATAATGATTTAAGATGTATCTAGAAATCCTTTAATATTTCTTCCTCAGTATTTGGAGCCTTGTGAGAATGTCCTGACCTCGACGGTTTACTTCTAACCAGTACAGTAAAGAAGTGCTATTGTGCAAATTGGAAGACTAAGTTATTAAAAATATTATGCTTCCCTGTTTGCCCTTTTTCTCTCTTGGATTGCTCACATTGGAGGAAGTCAGCTGCCAGAGGCCTGCATGGAAAAAAGCTTCCTGACAACAGTTGATCTGAGCGGGCCTCATCCAGTAGTCCTATGGGTGCTGTACCCTCTCCAAGCTTCAAACCTGCTGAAGTTCTATATACAAATTTATTGGAGTCCCTCAACAAGAAGTGCTCTATGAAGCTAATGGTGAATTTCTAATCCCCAAACCTGTGAGATAAAACAATGTTTATGGTTTCAAACTACTGTGTTTACCATAAAATGTTCCTCTTCAATAGAAAAATAATCCAAGCCTTTTGGAAAATATTCTTTGATTTTTCTGCACTGGGTTTGGTGGTTGGTTGTATTCCCAAAGCTGTAATATAAATTTCCAAAAAGTAATAATGTTTACTTCTTTGGTATTTCCCAGAGCACTTTCAGTACCATTAGACTTGTATAAAAGTAAATAAAATTTTTATTTATTACATGCTAGTGGGACATCCATAATGAACATATAATTTTGAGATAAGAATAGAGATAGTAACAGTAGTAAAGAAAATGAGGCACCAATATGAGATAGAAATGGAAAAAAAATATGAGCAAGGAAAAACAGAAAATACTCTAATAAGTCAAAAACAATGTTACCAAACTTATCATTACTGTTATATTTTTGAGGCATACATTTATGTTTTATATTACTCATTTTTTAATTGTCTCAACATAAACACTTAAATATCCAATGATTTTTCACACATACAAGTGAACTGGTAAATAGTTACATTTACCACTAAGGAGCCCTTTGAAAACCATTCTTTTTACTTTCTGAGCATAATCATTTGTCTTCAATAAATTCTTTAAAATTCATTAATTGTCTCCAAAATCTTGACGTTTTTTCTGTATAATGGAAACATTTTAATTGCATGATAATCTTTTTTAAATTCTTAAATTCTTTTATTGTTACATTTTAGGTATAGAATACATTTACACTCATCATTGGGAATTTGCACCTTTACATGATGTATCTTGGTTCTTATTTTTTCCCCATTCTCTGCTCTCCCTTCAACCACTTCACCCCTCCCTATTTACAAAGACTTTGTTTCCATTTTTTTTTTCTCATAGTTTTTCTTCTCACTTCTTTCCTTTCTCCTACCCTTCCCACTTCCTCTACCCCTTGAAGCTTTTCTTCCTATTTCACATTATCAATTATTCATTTTAGTCCTTATTTACACTTTCAGTTTCTCACACCAGAGAAACTATTCGGTATTTACACATGTGTGTCCTATTTATTTCACTTAAGAGGATCGCCTCAATGTGTATCCATTTAGCTTTAAATGTCTCTAGTTTGTCCATTGCAAGAGAAACCACCAACAGAGCTAAGAGACAACCTACAATGTGGGAAAAATTATTACCAGATGCTCCTCAGACAAAGGTTTACTATCAAGATAAACAAAGAAGTTAAAAAAAATCAGACCCCCACAAATTCAAAGAACCAATTCGAAAATGGGCATCCGAAATGAACAGGCATTTCTCAGAGGAAGAAGTCAAAGCAGCAAATAAATATATGAAAAAATGTTCAACATTGCTGGTTATTCGAGAGATGCAACTGAAAACAACACTGAGATTCCACCTCACCCCAGAACGAATGGCTCCTATCAAGAAATCAACCAATAACAAATCCTGGCAGGGCTGTGGGGAGAAAGGAACCTCTCTCCATTGGAAACACCCCAAGTGCCCATCAACTGGAGACTGGATAAAGATGTGGGGGGTTTTTTGTGTTTTTTTTTTTTTTTTATAAAATGGAGTACATAGTGATCTTTGATCATTATCTTTAAACTTACAATGTTTTATAAGAAAAAAGAAGCATCCCATTTGCAACTGTTTCCTCAAGCACAGAGCAAGTTTTCCAATGCTCCCACCTAACCAGCATTTTCCCCAGGGAGGACTTCAAGGTGGACCCACTCTGCCCTTTCAGAGCAGTAGAAAGGACTCCAGAGTATGGGGGGGGGGTAGGGTAGGAGTAGTGACTCAGCTTGTTTGACTATATGTGACACTTCACATTTCTTTTACTTTCATAAAACTTACAATTAATTCCTTGCTATCTCCCTGTTGTCACTTATTCATAAGACCTTGTGTGAAGAGGTTAATAAGGAAAATTGTGGTTTTTGAAATGATTAGGTTAGTGCCATAGAATAAAAATAAGTGTCCCCATGGTTCCAAATATAGCAGCCTTAACACAATTTCTGAAAATGTTAAAGACAACTTGAACACAGTCTGAGGACTCAAACAAGAAAATAAATATAAGTAGGGAAATGTCATAAGGTAATTTCTAACTATCATTTCTTGTTTTAATTCTAACTATAGTAAGCACAATAATCTAAAATGTGTAACCAACACAACGTAGCAAAAGATATGTATTTGTTAAATTATTTATGTTGTTAATATTGAACAAGAAGTTTCCAACTTATATTGTTTTTACATTCCTATAACTAAAATAAATGTTAATTTAAATTTTAGTGCAATTGAAATCTTGTGTGTGTATTATGTGGATACCTTCTGCAAGGTGAAATGATAAAAACACAAAGAAGTCAGGCTTCTTCTTGAATTTAGGTTATTTTTCTTCCCATAGAAACAATGTTTCTGTGGCCTAAAAGAATCTCACCTGGTCAGGTTCTACATAGTAGATTTAGCTGACACAAGGCGAGAGTTTTCCATAAATCTCCCTTTGTTCTACACTGTTCTTTGCTTTCACGGAAGGAGCTCACCTTGGTAGATTTAGAAGTTGGCCAGCCAGAGAATCAACTCTAGCTTTGAAAATGCATCCTGGGTAGAGAAAGCATGAAACCTATGCCAGCAGAGAACCATGGAAGGTGCATGGGCATGATTCTCCACAAAGCTGAGTTCATGTTCTGGACACAATTTTTCACCAGAGTATACATGTTTCTATAAAAATTGTCATGATCATTTCTATATCTCAATTCTAATCTTAGCCTAAACACTTTTCTTCTGTAAGTCTTGATATAAAATAGAATACTGGATGTAAACTTAAGTTAGTGTCTCAATATGCAAACTGATTGTCTTCTATATTTTCTGGTAGAGGAAGAAGAATTAAATCTATAATTAGACTAAACAAACTAGCTCATTAATTAAATGCATATGGTTGTTCTGAACACATCCTTCCAGAATCTAATGATGCCATTTAAGAAACATTTTCATTCTCTCCTGTAACCCTGAAACTAAATATGCATTTTTCTTACTGACTAGTTTCACTAATAAGGCCAAAAAGTAGCAAGAGCCTGACTGTAAGAGAGAAAGTCATGCCTGATCAATAGCTTCACTCCAATATGCACTCTGTAATGTACATCACAGCCTAAGCTGTGAAAAACTGAGTACTTGCTGCCTCCTACATCATGGCTAGGAGCCAGGAAGGCACTTAGTGAAGCAGGATTCTCACTGCCAGGCTTTGAAGGCATTTTATGCATCTGAAAGTTGGGTGTTTTTTTAGACCCTATTCAGGTAACATAGATTTCATTCTAATATTGTTGAAAAAGAAAGTCATTTAAGAGCTCAGCATTTTCACTATTATTTAGTCAACCAATGATATTAGAATGGTTGTTCAAATGACTTTAATATAAATTTTTCTACTTCTAAGTGTACAATATTAAAAATGCAACAGCAGCCAGAAGTGGTGGTGAGCGCCTACTATCCCAGCACTCTGGGAGGCTGAAGCATGAGAATCACAAGAGATCAATCTAGGCAAATCAGCAACTTAGTGAAAATGTGTCTCAAAAAAATGAAAAAGGGGCTGAGGTTGCAAAGTCTCTGAGAAAAATCCCGTGAGATAAGTCTGAAAAAGAAAAAGACAAGAAAAATAATATTAGAATAACCAAATCATTGTAACTCAATAGTGTGATGGGTTCTTTTTAAATATTGTATTACAAAAAACCAGAAGTACAATTCTGACTTGACTGAACAGCAAAACAGCAGTTTAAATCATGAGATATCTCAAATAACACTAGCCATAGATAATGTGAAGTAGATAGGAAGCTTGTAACAACCTTAGAAAACATTTGTAGAAGATAAAGACAATGCAACTAATGAAAAACTGCAAGTTTGAATACAAATGATAATTGTAAACACAGTTGCCTTTGTCCTATAACTAATGAAGCACTTTTGCTGAACAGTGCTTAAAATCTCCTTTATTGATAATTTTAATGAGACAAATTCACTTGTATTGATGTTTTAAATTTTTATTTTCATTAGTACAGCTTTGCAGTAAATACTACATTCATCACAGGAGTTGGTACATGCACATAACACATTTTAATTTTTCCCCCTTCTGCCCTCTCCTTCTCCACTCCTTCCATTTATTTTAATAATGGAAATTCACCTAGCACCACAATTTGCTTGTGGAAAAGAAAATCAAATTGATTTTTCTTATTATTTTAGGAAAATAGTGATATTCATGATTCATAATATCTAATATGTTGACATTGTATAATAAGTGTTTAATAATCAAAATGTGTTGATAATCTGAAAGGAAAATTATATCTATCTCTGAATAAAAATAACCTCCCATCTCTTCTTGCTTCTTCTGATGGCTTGCAAAGTGACAATGCCTACATTGTGATTCAGGGACAGGGGAAAATGCTGCTTTTCATCAATGTTTTACCTGAAATGTCAAGGATCACTCAGCTTTACCCTGTAGATTACATGGAAAATCGATGACTATTAGTGTTGATTCGAAAAGTCTTCCAAAATTTGGTGCTTGCTGTATGTGCATATGTTAGTAAGTGATGATGGATTTAGAAGAACAATGTTTTCTTTCACTCTAAGTCAAACAGTGTAAGATTCAAAATAGTTGTCATCAAGAAAATGTTCTTATACTTATGACACATTGTCTTATTTCAAAAAATTTGTTAGTGACTAATATTTCACTATATGAATAAAGCAAAATGTATTATTTCATTCTACTTAAAATGAACTTTCAATGTTTTTGTTCTGTGTTTACTTGATTATTAACAATACTTCCAATATTTTACATATTGTTTCATAAAGATATATTTACTTGTGATGTGTGTATATATATATATATATATATATACATACGTAGATGCATTTATATTTTGTATGCATGTATATATATGGCATTTATATGTAACACATGTACACATATACAGATATAATTGTTGGGTTACAATGTATATGTATGTTCAGTTGTACAGGGTAATGCCTAATTAATTTTTCATGAGGTTGTGTCAGTTTATCTACACATCAGTTGTAGTGTATTGATCCCATGAACAGTCATCCTTAAAACATCCATTATTACCAGAGTTAATGTGCTGACACATTGAATTAGTGAGAATGTTTTGCATTTTCTCAATTATCAATAAAAAGGAGTGTACTCACCTCAGGTTTGATAACCATTTGTATTTCCATTTTTGTGAAATTCTATTTGTATCCTTATCCAATTTGCAGGTTTGTCTTTTGTGAATATGTAAAATTTTATATATTCCGAATATGAAAATATTTATAAATAAATTGGTTAACCCATATTTTAGTTTATGGATTATGCTTTTCTCTTTTCTAATATTTATTAATGAATAGAAATTCTTAAATTTAAGATAGCTAAATATATTAATTTTTTTCCTTCTACATCTTGTGTTTAGTCTATCTTTCCAACTTTGTGTTACAAAAATATTTTCTTCATATTTTTATATTTTATTTAAACTCTTCAAAGCATTTTAGTGGTTTGTATGAACACGTAAAATTTCAAATCATTTAAATTTCAGTTATAAGAATTTTGAGATATGATTTGATTTTTACCTTAACATTCTTTGTATTTTTCCATTTGTTTGGTATCTCCTTACTTCATTTTCTTAGACTGAGTTTTCTTCAACATTTGGTGATTTTTTAAAACTAATATGGAAGTTCTACTGTGTTTTTATTATTGTTTGGTTGCCTTACAAATTTGGCATTGACATTTAACTAAAATATTTAAGGAGTTCTGATTTTTTTTTTTCTTTCTGAACAGTATAGGGCTATAAAATATTTAGCTCTAATCTCTCCTCCTAATGATATATCACAACTTATGCTTTTTGAACCTAAAATCTAAATTTTTCTGCCTTTTCTTTAACCTCAAAACCTACATACTATTATTGTTTGTACTTGTTGTTTATGTGCATATTTGCATGTGTGTTTTATTTACCTTTTAATTTACTCACCATTATTTCATACATTTAATATTTTATACTTAGTTCATTGAGACTCAATTTATAGAATCCTACATATAAAGCAACAAACACAGATATTGACTCTCTTGTTTGCCTTTGCATGTCTTTCCCTCATTATTTCTGACCCCTTTCTCTTTCTCTCTCTCTCTCTCTCTATATCTATATATATATGTGAAATATAATATATGTATATATAATTTCCAAATGTTTAGATATGTATTTTTAACTCTTATCCAGGGCAGATTTGATTTCACATCTATTTAACAGCTTTGATTTAACATATTGTGAAAATGGAAATGAATCCAGAATTTTTAAAGAAAGGAATGGTGAGAAAAATTTTCAAAGAAATATTTATTGCATAAGACATGAAAGCACTTACATCTTTTGAATATTTTGGTATAGAAAATGATTTGAAATAATAGCAAAAGGTGATATATAATTCTGGAAGTGACATATGACAAGTTATGTTGGAAACTGTGACAGGAAGAGATAGTCTAAGGATATAAATAATCAAGCCCTGTGTACCCAAATATCAGATTTATTGAAGTAGTAAATGCATATCAATTATGTAAAGGAAGGAAACACATGCTGGGAATACAGAAACCTGATAAATGCCTCCATCTTCAATATTTTTTACATAATTAGATCCTACTATAGAAATATTTTCTACTTAATACAAAC
Source organism: Heterocephalus glaber (assembly GCF_000247695.1). The sequence goes on from NW_004624792.1 coordinate 11,000,446, forward strand.
CTTCAAACTTTTTAATTGTGTGCATGTATCTATCTTGAAAGAATACTGTGATATATTTTATATGCTCACTTCTAGGTTATAATCCCCCTGGGAGTAGGATATGTGTGAGCTTTCTTTCCTCCTTGCTATACTGTGACTCTTATTATAGTGATTTATACTTAGACACCACTGTACCTCTAAGGTGTATGTTTGCATGTATGTGTGGATTGTGTGTGTGTGTATGTCGATTTCACTAATCAATATATGGACTAGACAGTAAATAAATGATTTAATACATGACATAAAATATTTCCAGGAAAAGAAAATGAGAGATTAAAAGGAAGACTTTGGTTATTATTTGTAAATCATCTACAGATCAAAGAACAGGTTATGACTTTTTTCTAAGGTACATTCCAGAATTGTCACATTGCATTAATTCAATTCAACACAAGAAGTCCTTTATTTGAATTGTTTACTGTCTGTCAAGCTTTATAGTAGATATTGTTAAAAAATAAGATGCATATTTGTTAAACTAAGGATATATCATCACTAATCATAATAGAATTCTAATTTTTAAAAATGAAATATAGTTAGGATGGCATACGATAATGTCCATTTTTATTTCTTACTTGGAATCATAGGTTTATTTCTCTATGGGATACTTTTGACAATATCTATCTTATTGACACCATTTCCTAATGCATAGTATAAATGTGAATGAAATTGCAAAGATTTTCTCATGAACTGTAAATGACTGAGTCCTTCTATAAATCTTGAAGGTCATATATAACAACACGTATTTGGTCTAAGAGAATATGTATTTTTTGTCTATTGTAAAGATAATTTAACCTTATTTTGATTTCAATAAACTCTGAACAAAACTGCAAAAGACAGTTTCTAAAATCTTTTTCAAAATCTCCAACTGTGTTCAGGATTAATATTGCTTCATTAATTACTTGTGGCAAAACATTCAGCATTTATTTGAACACAAACAACAAATGGTGACTTTTTAAAAATTTTCCAAACATTTAATGTATCTGGGTGATAAGATGAATGGGGTGATATAGAAATTTTAAGAAATCTCTGGAAACTCTGGAGAGAAGAAATGGAAATGTTCTAGACATAGGAAAGGTATTGGGGGACACAAACACTTGGGTAGCACTACCAGGTATGTACATATCTGTAAATCATGGCATCTTAGGAAATGTTAAAGATCTATATTAATGAAAGAATTGAAATAATTATTTGTAATTTGATGGCCTGTCATGAAGCAGTACATTTCACCAATAAACAAGTTTAAAGTACTATTTTTCCTGATTAGATTGCTATTTTGTTTTAGCATGCTGTCATAAATAGTACTGATTTCTTTACCAGATAATAACTATTGATATTAAGGCTAAAAGATTAGATTTTTAAAAATGTCATTCACGTGCATTCAGAAAGAAATAGAGTTGAAAGCTAAATGTTTCTCATGGAAATAAGAAGCATTCTCTTAATTTCCTGCCCACTAAAGTGTTGCCTTCCCATGTCATTTTAATATGCAGTTAAGCAGAGGATGGAAATGTTATGATTTATCATGACAGGGTAAATAAAGCAATGCTAGCAAATCTAATTTAAGCACGCATCACTGAGTGTGCCTTTTCATTCCCTCTTGATAGCTACCCTGAATCATCCAACAAAAAATGAAAGGCGAGATGCATTAAAAGTGGGAGCCTGGCTTTAGAGCACACTAAAAGCCTGTTGTATACTTAGGGGTTCTTCAGCCTTCTTCTAAATCACTGACTCCTAGCTGAGATCTGGCAAAGGCTTATTGTGATCTTCCTAAGCATTTATACTTCCTGTGGCTCTTTGAGCTTCTTAGTAGAGCAAATTCTTCTATCAGGTAACCTGAATTTGAAATTTATCTCTATAATTTACTGGCTGGGGATTCCTGAACAATTTCTTAATAAACCATGCCTCTATTTCTTCTATAAAATGGAAAAAGATAATCATGTCAAACTAAAAGAGTTTGATGAGATAATATATGTAAAGTGGGTCGGGGATTTAGCTCAGTGGTTCCGGTGCCTGCCTCGCAAGCACAAGGTCCCAAGTTCGATCCCTGGTACCAAAGAAAAAAAAAAAGTAAAGCACTACATCGTTGTGTAATAGTTATCATTATTAGTATTAATTTTATTAATGAGCTATTTTAAATATAAGTTAAAAATGCCTTATACAAAAGAAGTAAGAAACAACATTATATTATCAAAGTGGAATAATATGAAAATATGCAGCTTATCTTCTAGATTTCAATTAGCTACATTTAATGAGTAAATATTGAAATATGATGTTGTTAATTGTTTGTGACTCTGACAACCCCACACACCCAATCTATCTGAGGTCAGTCTTTATCTTGATTGCCCCCATGAGCTGATTTGTTTCCATTCTAATTGTGTTCTCTCTTCTCTACTGTCCTTTGCATAATAATTTTCTTTTCTCCATTTTTCTTCTAATCTTAATATCTAATGCCAAAGAATTAAATAAAGCATTAGCGCAAAAAAAGATGAAAGAGAATCTTTTTCTAGTATAATTCATCCTAGCCCAATACACTTAAACTTCATGTGTATTTTTAAAAATCATAGTATACTTCTTCCCATTACAAGATATTGTTCTATGCACATAACAATGAATTATAAACCATATTTTTCAATATACACAAAACTGTGTTGTTATTCTCTTTCTTAATGAGAGCATAAGACATTATTTTGTATTTTTTATATTTTATAAATGATTGGAAAATGTGATAAATTGGTGGTATGGAAGCATCAAGGCATAGAAAATTAATGACAGCTGACATGATGTTTTCCCTTAGTGAGACACATTGAGCTAAGAAGTTTATAGACATTCATTTAATAAAACAACCATATGAATGGTAGCATTAAATGTTCTCTACACAGAAAACATAGAGGTCAAGAAATTTTTCCAAACACCCATGGGCAGAAGGTTCTGAGCTTGAGTTTTGGATTTATTATAACTACTTCTAGTTCTCATTATGCTTATAATATTTCTGTTGAGCAGCATCCACTACTATTGAACAGAAAACCACAGAAGTTTATAGAGGTAATGCTTAATATATTCATTTGTGTGTGTGTGTGTGTGTGTGTGTGTGTGTGTATGTGTTACTGGGAATTGAACCCAGAGTCTGCAGCCCCCTTTTATTTTAAGACAGAGGCTTCCTAAGTTGCTATATTGCCCAGTCCTAACTTACAATCTCTACCCTTAGCTTTCCAGAGTGCTGAGATTTCAGTAGTATACCAACACATCTGTCTATTTAACTAATTATTTTATTTATTTTGTGGGTGCTGGTGATAGAGTCCAGTATCTAACATTTTAAGCTTTGCATCTTATGAAAAATGTTGCTCTATTAAATGGTTTGTTTTGATTCTACCCATATGCACATAAAAACTTTGTTACTATAAATTCTCTTAAAATTATAGGTCAAATATAATTTTTTTGCAATTGGATTCGTTTATTTTTATTTTCTTAATAACATAAATAAAATAAAAGTTCTGGTTTCACTAAGTGTGGCATCAATTTTTCAATTTATTGGTGTTTAAACTTTGTTTAACATATTTAGATTTGAAAGCAAAATTTGAAAATTAGCTAAATGTTTCAAAAAAGGATGAAAATAAGCAACAGAATCATTCATGTTTGTGGTACATATGATAATACTGATCAAGCTCTCCAAAACGAGCAACAAATGGAGCTGGAAATATGCCTCCCAGGTAGATCATCCATTTAAGGCAGCAAGTTTGATTATTTTTTTTTTTATTCTTAAGTTCTTTTATTGGTACATTTTAGGTATACAATACATTTACATTTGTCATTGGGTGCTTGTACCTGTACATGATGTACCTTGGTTCTTATTCTTTCCCCATTACCTGTGCGCCCTTCATGCCCTCCACCATTCCCTATTTACAAATACTTTGTTTCCATTTTTTCCATTTCTCATCATTTTTCCTTTCCCTTCTTTCATTCTTTCTATAGAGAAATAAAGATAAAAGGTGAATGTCATGAAAGAATTATGCACATTGACCTCCCCAAATGACAAATCCAGTCAAATTGGTAACACGTGATAGTTTAGTTAGCTAAGTTGAAGCCCTAAGTCTCCTTACAAGCATTCCATGCCAGAGGGGCAGAACATAGAAGAACATAGCTTTTTCTAACAAAAACATAAAATGAAACAAAGATGAAAAGAGGAACAGTAGGGAGGAAAACACTTTATTATGGGAAGAAACAACCTCAGTGTAGGTCGTGATCTTTACAAATTTTTTAAGAATAATTACAAAAAATCCACAAATGTGTATTTTTAAACTATTTGCACTCTGTAGGACATTTGATTTTAAGTGAAAGATTTATCCTGAAGTAATTTTAAAAGTTACTCATCAAAGCACAAGGTCATATATAATGAAATATCTTCTGCATTTGTAAATTTCTTTCAGTGTTTTGTAATTTTTTTTTCACTTTGTTCCCAAGATTTACTGTTCTCTGTCCTTTTATTAAAGAATATCAAGGTCAAATATTCTGCTACTGCCTTCGATGAGTCATTCTTTTGTTCAGGAAATTCAACAGAGCCATATTTATTTAAGTGTATGTGTATTCTTTAAAATATTTGAGAAAATATATTAATATTCATTGATATATGATTATTTAATTTATTTCTATTATTACTAGTGTTGACAACTAAATAATTAAATATTTGAGAAGAGTGAGTGAAAGAAAACTGCCTTTCACAGTGAAAAAGTTATTGGAATTAGTTTCTGGAAAGAGTTACAATATTGAAATATAACTCTGAGCTTAAATGCAGCAGAAACTTTTATAAAATGGAGGATTAATTACTTTCTTCACATTCACACAGCTAGAGAGTGGCAAAGCTCTGATCCTAGCTGTGGCAATGTGGTTTCCAAGTCCATTCTCTTTACCATTATAATACTGCACACGCAGAATTTTTGGTGAAGATTAGATGGGTTAGTATATATTAAGTTTATTTTATTATAGTTACATTAAATAGAACACTTGAAAGGATTGGATGAAGTATTTAAGGAATAAAGCAAATAGATTGGCCTGATCAGGCAAGAGAGGGTACTTAAGAAGACATTGAAAGGAATAAGGTAAACATGTTAAAATAATGTTGGGATAGATAATGAAGACTCTTAGTTGCTAAGCTTGAGAGCATTTATTTTGTTTTATAAGAAACCTGGAGAAGCATTTAACATATTTTGTAGCCATACAATATGAATTCTGCGCTTTAAAAATTACAGAAACCTTGTATATGGGTAAGTTGGACAAGGAAGGTAGGAGGGGAATCCATTAATTTGATAGTGCTGTACTTGAGGCAAAAGGTATTTACATAGATTAACAGTAATACAAAATTATAAAGAAGAGATAAATGTGACACAGTAAAACTGTAAGAAATCAATAACGTTGCACATTTAAAAGTTATTAAAGGCTCTTTTGTTCCAAAATCAGCTAGAATGTCTACTTTCAAATAATTATCAGCAGTTATTTATATTTATGAAGATCTTTTACATTTTCCATTTTACAGTACAAATAGCAGAGTCACAAAATATTTAAGTAGGCTTATGGAACACAGCAAATATTAAACATAAGTTAGAATGAAAGGTGGAAATTTTTCTGTAAATTGTAAGATGCTTCCACCCCAAGATCCCAGGTTTCAGTATTGGGAAAAATAATGTAAAGTCGGCAAGAAATTTTAAAGTCATTTGACAGAGTAAATAGTGCCAATTTCAAAGTAGATGTGGATATAGGAAGAGCATATTTTGATAAGACATGATAAATCTTACCTTGAGCTTTAAGTATGGAGATGACTATAACAAAATCCCATTGCATGTATGACAGAATTATAGCGTCTTTAAGATACACTGTGCAATGTGGTACCATTAATAATTATCATAATGATTAAAATTTTAAATCTAAAACGTTGAAGAGAGTTCACATATCACTCTGTGTAAGAGACACTTGACAAAAGAAAATTGTAATCTGGTTCAATATGATCCTCTAAAAAAAATCTCTCCAACCTACCTGCATACTGTCTACTTTTAAGAAATGAAAGAACAATCATTTAATTGCTTTTTTCCAAATCATATGTGAAAGTAGGTATCTAAATCCTGCCAGTATTTCTCAAAATAAATGACCTATTGCAGTGGCCTTAGGAAGTTCTGGGTCATCCTCAATAAACAGAGTGGAATAAAATCCAGGAACATGAAGAATGTGAGGTTAAATGTATTTTCCCTGTTATTGAAAGAACTAGCATCATTGGATTCCTATTTTCCTCTCTCATTTTGTTGCATCAAGAATCTCTTCATTTCTGTATTCTCACCAAGCCAATCCAGAGCCAAAATGTAGTTTTACCATAGTGTTTTCTCCTAAAACCAACTTTGTAATACTTAATATATAATTCACTGAAAGGAAAGGAAATATAAAACCTAGAGGCACTCTCTCACCAGATTTCCTAACAGTGTGCACAAAACATCTATTACAGAAAATGTTTGTCTGTTTATAGTCTCACAGGCTACTGCAGAGAAGGGTGGACAGTCATGAATGACTTCCTGAGAGTATAGTATAATCTCCCAGAGGTGTTCTTGTAAAACATAATCCTACGTAGCATCCTGTACGACAGGGAGAGCCATGAGGAATTGTTTATAGATCTAGAGATCTGTGGTGGAAATTAAGTCAGACATGGACACTTGAATAAAAGAATAAACAAAATCTAGATTTGGAGTTCACCTGCCCAACCAATAAAAGAATACTGCCTATGATGGTGTACTACCACCACCATGATTGTCATCACCTATAATGTCTTAGGCAGGTGCCAATTAGAAACTGTATGGACCAAACTTTCAAGTACTTCCCCATCTCACTAAATTGCTTTCTTCTTTTGTGTCATGTCACTTATGTGTCCCTAAATACTGTAATCTCAATATTTACACCTTGGTACAGATTTGCATACACAAGGCTCTCACACACATACACTACATTCAAAATTTTATTAACACTGCTCACCAAATTTGGATCTAGTCATGTGTCAATTATTGCAGAATGAAAATATGAAAAATGGGAAAAATTCATACATAGAACATTTTCCTTGAAATATTTTCTTTCACAAAAGTCCTATATAATATACCGTTAGACAGACCATTTTATTTCTTTGTATTTTGTTTCTTTAATATGATATGAGAACCAAAATAGTTATAAATTTTCTTTGTAAGGCTATGAAAATCATGTCAAATTATACAGCAAATACACTAAAAATTTTATACTTATTGTGGACTTTCTGGTTATTATTATTGGTTTTAATTATTTATATCTTGCCTTTTTTTTTTTTTTTTTGGTACTAGGGATCGAACTCAGGTCCTTCCGCTTGTGCAGCAGGCGGCAAAACCACTGAGCTAAATCCCCAGCCCTATTTCTTGCTTCTTTTTATAAAAGTTTGTAATGGCTTGCAAAAATAATCTAATGAAACATGTGAATATTATTTACATTGAAAACCAAGAAAAATAAAAGTGAAATAGTTAAGAACAAGTTAAATGTATTATTATTATTATAAATGTAAGCATAAGAAGAAATGAATGGGAGTAATTTAATTTTTTAAATTTAAAAAGTATTTTATATTTTTTAATTTGCTACTGCTCAGTGTATATATTCCTATAACTATACAATCTGTAATAATTAGTATTAATGAATTAAAAAGAAGCTTCAGTTTCTTTTCAAAATTTTCTCTTTTGATGGTGGGCAGTTGTTACAGAACTATTATATTAGTCTTCCAATCTTTTAGTAGAGGATACAATTTAGATCGTTCTAATTTCTAATAATATAGGATTTAATATAAAAATAACAGATTGGACTATGAACATTTAAGCAGTTAAACCACAACGTTTTTTACGCTTTTGGAGAGATTGACTTTCTTTTTTTCAGTTTTTATTTTTATTAGTATATCTTTCCAATACATAATGATTACATTCTTTATGGGGAATTAGTACATGTACATGCACATTCAATTTTATTAATATGTTTTGACAATTGAATGTCCATTTCCAGCGATGTAAAAATTGCAAAGAATGTAAATGAGAATTAGAAGGAAACCAACCCATAGCAGATGTTAGCAAGATTTTTTCTTCCTACTTAGAACATAATAAACATATGGAACAGCCTATCAGACACAATTGCTGAGGCAAAACACAAGGATCATTCAAGAAACAATTAGATTCTATTCTAAAGAAATGGAATACTTAAAAAGGATGAGTCCTGATGGGCCTATAGTCCTGATGAGCAAATAGCTCTCTAAACCCTTTATGAAGCTGTCTTCATTTGAATGTAAATACCACCACAAGGTACTCATATGAAGACGCTGGCGTGCTAGGAAGATTTCCCTCCTCTGCAACAAAGGGAGTGTGTTAATAACACTTCATGTCTATGCTGTAAAGTGCCCACAGGTGGTAACTCTTTTCAGCCCCTTTGATATTAACAAAAGAGAAGATTTTTCTGACCAATTTAGTTTCTCTCTAATTTTCAATGATGTTTAGTAGAGAAAAGCAGAATATTTTTTAAGCTTAAAATTAATTGTTGACATACTTCAAAACATATAATCTACAATGTGTTAGGAAGTGAATAAGAGAAATTTATTGGGGAGTACATAAAAATTATGAATTTACAAGGCAGGGCACAATATAAGCTCATGCATGAAAATCCAAAAGAACAGACCTTTGTGATTCAGTGCATTTTTATACTGATTTGTTCTTTTTATCCACATTTTAGTTAGTGCATAGTGGCATGCATATTAATGGTTGTCAGTTTGGCAGATTTGTTCATGCACATAAACTTCATCACGTACATGTGGTGTAACATAATTGGACATCCCCTCCCCAATATTTTGTGTTATTTTACTTTTCGACTCTGAAAACAATAGCCTATTCTAGTGGGATATTTTCCTCTTTGTTAATGCCTTCATTTTAGGAACCTCTATTTACTGCCATCCTAGAACACAGAAGCTGTTCAGTCTATCTTTTACAACTCTCCAGGTCACAAAGGCTTGATTGTGTAATAGATACTACACAACTTAATATCATTTTTTTTTCCAAATAATAAAGAAAAATTAGTGTAGTTTTCAGTTTAGATATACCAGTACTATACCAAGATTTTGCTATGCCCTCTGGGGACTGTTAATTGTTCCGTTTCCTTTTTCCTTGAGAATTATATCTTCATAATCTTAAGATCAATATATGTCATTGATGCAGTGTTCAAACAATAGAGACACTTGGAAAATAGTATTTACAGGTAAAGGATAATGAGCACCACTTCCATGTCATTCATAAGTTATGTCATGAGTCTCAAAATATGTTTGTTTTACACATTCTGCAGTCCACATTTGTTTGCTTTTCAGTGAAGTTGGAGCAGAGACTAAAATAGGGACAATAGAAAAATGAGTTATATTTGCTAACTGATTTTAAGTCGATCTACTAGGTGTACTCATGTATACTATTTAAAAAATAAAGAGAAAAAACTTTAGCTGTGGAATACTCTGTCAAAATTATATCTAAATGTTGTGTCTTCCCACTAAAAGTTAACCTCTTGAAGAAAGGGACTATAACATAATAAACTCTGTATCTTAGGCACATGACAGGTTATCATGAAATGTATGTAGAAGTTAATTGTTAATGCAAATTTGTTTAGCTTATTGATGTACCCTGCTGAAGCATGCACCTTTATCTTATTAAGCCTCTACAAATTAAATGCTGACTCTAGAGTGGCAAAGTTTAAAACCATCCTTGAACATTTGCTTCTAAAAATTTAAATCTAGTATAGGGCTATGAAATATAGGGCTTCCTTTTTTACACCTACACAGACTTAGCAATTTGATGCTCTTTAGTTATTAATTGGGATGCACTTACACATTCCTCTGTGTGAATGGTTGGCTTATGATCAACAATTACACACACACACACACACACACACAGTCAAGTGTAGCATATATTTTATTTTCCAATTTGGTCTTTGTACCCTTTGTAATATTGTAGTTGCATAATGCAAAATATTTTATCTGACTTCCAACATTATTTTGACATAAGCTGAGAAAAGCCAGGATCATACCCTTGAATCCCCAGAACTAGTTAATCAGGTCATGATGAATGCAAGTTTCCTTGGAGAGGACAAAGGGAAAGGATGCATAATGTGGACCCACTGGCCCTGCAGTAGTTATGTCTGTTCCTGGAAGAGATGTTCTCTACAAACTTTGCAGGACTCTAAGCTCATGAAGACAGATTGTCCTCCTGTCTCTGTAGAACAGGAATGGCCAGCACAGGTGGAAGCAATCAATCCTTTTTCTAGCTCTTCAGAAAACAGAAAAGAAGTTGTACCTATGCCCTGAAGACACTTTCATAGGGTGGACTTTGATGGGATTTGTTAGCATCTATCAGGATTTTAGAAATTATTGGGTTGGGATTTTTTCCAGTTTAATCTAGTAAGTGTTTTCTTTTGCAATATCTTTTAACAGTTTGTACCTTTAAAACAAGGAGAAAAACAAATGACACTTTTCTTCTCCAGGTTGGAGTTTGGCACAGATCTGTGCACTGGTAATCCTTTAATTGCTTTTGGGCATGCATTTAGGATTAAATCCACTAAATTATGGGATTTTCTCACAGATGTCCACAGTTTGTTGATGCATGTCATACAGATGATATAAAGTTACTTTTCCTTTGAGTAACATCAATTAACAAACTCAGGTAGCCAAAAATCCTCCGCCCTAGGTCTTAGAGGCTCTGGAGTTGTTCGATTCAGTTGAGCTGAAATCTAAGCTGGACCACTCTTCATTTTGGAAATAGGCTTGAATGTAGCTTCCCCACCAATTCAACTTTGTACTGTGTATTTTTTTTGCTTTGACATTAGCCATGAAAAGCAAACACACAATTCAGCAAACAAGTATTTACTTTAGTATTATTAATTTCAATAAAATAAATTATCTGTGGAAAGGTATAAAGATAATTTTATTTTTATTAAAGTAAACTTCAAATTAAAAATCTAAATTAATATAGATCCAAACAAAATACAAGCTTGCTATAGTGTATATGTAACTTTAAAATCAAGCCAATACTAAGTATATGGAAAATAAAATATAAATCCAAAGTTTGTGACATTAATGTGATATGATAATTTTATAAATGCAATTCCATTGTCATTTACAGTTTGATTACATCAATGATAATCAAGGCAAGACAATGATTCTTCTGAATCTGGCTGAGTATACTACCTACATGCCACTGTTTTGTATGACCTTTCTCCGTTGGTGACTTTATGTCTTACACTGTGAGATCACTGGACCTTTGCTTGACCCAATGACATGACTTTATTAAATTTGCTTCTATTCTTTCCTGTAACTACTAGAAAATGTGTGTGTGTTAGGTAGCTCAATTTTACTGATGTAATATTAAACCAAATTAAAAATACTATCACTAAAACCTCTGGTGGTTCTCAGAAATAGTTCAGGCAACCTAAGACGATATTATTGTTTTAGTTTTTGTGTGCTGGAGGTAGTAGGAAGCTCACTGTTTGCATGATGAATTCATTCCTGATCCTATTAAAGAATTACCACATCATTCCTATCTGTCCTGGAAAAATGTTTGGTGATTTATTAGTTTGTTTACCTATTTCTTAAATTATCTATTTCCATTATTCATTGAAAGAAATCATCCCTCTGTAAGTTGCTAGCGCAATGGCAATTATACAAGTATGGCTGGAGACACAGTGACATGAAAACCTACAGCAGCCCCATCCACCCCACCCCCATCTTCCTCACACACAAATGCTGTCATTAAACACCCTGCAATGGAAAAAGAAAAGCATTTTCTCAGAACAAATGATTGACTAATCCCTCAAATACAATACAAATCTTACCAATAAGAATATTTGTATATTTTCATCCAAGATAAAAAAGTCAGAATTACATGCAAAACTCTGAAGTCTCTAGCATTGATGTTGTTTAGGTGTCTAATTTCTACCCGCAAAACATGTGCCTTCTCAAGGCTTTCTGTGATTATGCAAACATTTTTTTACAGTTAAAATCCATACTGAGACATACACAAATCATCAATGTTAATTGCAAATACTTTTTAACACATTGAACATATGCATATCATCAGCCCTCAGATCAAGTCACAGTGCCTACTAAGTCCCCAAGAATGCCCTCCTCCTCATCACAGTTATCTCCTATTAACCAATTCAAGAAAGTGACAGGCTATTTGCTTCTAAAAGCATAAACTGATTTTGCCTGAATTTATATTTAATGAATCACATGGTGTGTCTTTTAATATGTGTTTTCTTCCACTCTGAGTTATATGTAATTTATTCAATTTCTAGGTATAGCTTGAATTTGTTTATTCTTATTATTGTCTGATATCTGCTTATTTATTTTTCTTTGTTTATTGCCTTATGCAACTAAGACATCTACTGTAGGACTCCACTTATTCCTGTTATTGTGATTTATGATTTCTTTCTTCTTCTAGTGATTAGTCTCGCTAGAAACTTATCAATTTCATTTTTGGGACATCCAACTTTTTACTACACTGATGTTCTCTGTTGTATGATTGTTTTCTATTTCACTGATATCTGCTTTCATTTTCATTTCTTTATCCCTTGTAATTTCTGTAAATTTGATATACTCTGCAGAAATTAGCTTTGAGGTAAAATTCTAGATCATGAATCACGATAAAAGTCTTACAAATGATCAAACTTTTTTAATCTTTCATATATACATATGTATTTTTGTATGTGTAATATATTTCTTTCTTAATATCGATTTGAAGTTTCATAAGCCTGACTTTCTTTTTCTTTTTCTTTCTTTCTTGTTTCTTTCTTTCCTCTTTCTTTTTTCTCTTTCTTTCTCTTTCTTTCTTTCTTTATTTCCTTCTTTCTTTTCTTCCTTTCTTTCTCGCCTCTCTTTCTCCTTCCCTTTTTTTCCCATCATTTAGAACTTCATAAGCTTCTTCCTCTCTCTCCCTCCCTCCCTTCCTCACCCCTACCAGTTCTATCTTTATCTTTCTTGTGCTATGGATGGAATCCAAGCTCCTACATATGTTACACAAGCACTCTTTCCCAACCTCTCAGCTGTCTAGTATAGGAATTTACTTATTCCTGTTACTGTTGTTTATAATTTCTTTCTTCTTTTACTGATTAGTCTCACTAGAAGCTTATCTATTTAATTTTTTAGATGACTTCTAATATGCTATATTCACATTACCATCCTAGTTTCTGGAATAATTTCTTGTTTTGTGAATGAATTTTTCAACAGTGTATGGTGTTCCTTCTGTATAGTTTGGATTTTCTAGTTATATTTTTATTGCTATAGCAAAGATATCCTCACTTAAGTGGAGACTTGCTCTGTGGTTTAGGAAGAAGTCTAACTATTAAATATTATAGATGCATTATTAAACAAACTTTATCCTGTCTTTGTTGGATGCAATGCTTTATATATACCAATTAGTTCACGTATGTTAATTGTATGTTTTAAACTTCTCTGTCATTGTTTGCGTATGTATGTACCTGCTATATCAAATACTTTTAGAGGAAGCATTAAAACACGCTTGTAGATTTTCTTTCATTTTTTTAATCAAATTTTACTTTATATGTTATGAAATGACTGGAAAAGTGAGTAATCTATCTTTCCTCACTATGTGGCTGATGATAGATATATTCATATTATTTGGTTTTGTTCATGATAGAACTTTCATATTTATTTTTTACTTTTCTGTGCTTTGATTTGCTATTGTTTAATTGACACTGTTGATTTATAGTGTTTTCAGCTTATTCATATTTAATATAATTACTGATATGTTCAGATTTATATTATTGTTCATTAATTTTTGTCCATCTCTTTCATGTTATTTCTTTCTTGTTTCTTATGTATTCGATATTTTATATTTCATTTGTACTATTGGTTACATATTTTTTCACTAGGTCTCTAGTGTCTACCATTGGACTGAATGATAGCTTATTAATGGATACTTGATTTATTTTTCTTCTAAAGTATTATTACTTTTATTATTTCACTAATTAAGTAAAGGACATGAAAATGCTAAATTCTTTTCCTTATTCTCTCCATTTCTAATATCTTGGACACTAAATGTGCATATATTTTAGTTCCCATAAGCCATTATCATTTGATACATGCGTTATGGTTTCTTCATAGTGTAGTTGTGCAGTTGTGCTGGGAACAAATTCTCTTTGAATTTGACGATGAATTCATATTGCTTTTTTTGATATGTTTTATGTATATAATTTTGCATTGGAGACTATTTTCTTTAGCCCTTTTACAATGCCAACTTATCATTTTTGACACCAATGTTTTGTTTTGTTATTTTTTACAAATGCTATTCTTCCTTTGAACACAGCTTTTATCCTCCAACCATAGGACAGTTTGTGTTTCTTTCTGCTTGTTTTTAAACAATTCTATTAAGATATGCCTATATGTGGCTTTCTTTTGCTTATAATATTTTGGATTCAATGAAATTCTTAATCTGTGTTTTGATATTTGTTCAGCTGGTTGCCACATCACAAGACAATTCTAATATTTATTGCTTAAAATAAAAATCCTTTTATGTTTATATTTCTGTGGTTTGATTGGGTACAGCTGAAAATTTATTTAGCCAGACTTATCTAGATACCCTAATGTCATTGCATTACATGAATTTAGAGGTTGAATATGCAGTCATTTATAAACTAGAATTTTCTGAAGCATTTGGTACATCCAAACTTGAAACATAAATACTTGTTGCATCTTCGTGAAGTAATACTTACTACAGTGTCTTGGCTTCCATGGTTTCTATGTAGCCGGACAGCTAAAACATTTTAATTGTGTCCCTTTGTCACATTTGGTAGCACAGAGCAAGACACATAGTTGGCTCATACTAAATAAAGGAGGGTAATACATGGTAATTTTTTGACTGCCAAATTTGAGAACAGTTACCATAATATGTTTCTTTACTTTTATTATTATCTGTGGCATCATCTTCTTAAATATAATTTCTCACCATTTCTCTTTTATGGCTTTCTGATCCAGCACTTTTTGTTCTTGTTTTCATGTTGTCTCATATTCTTTGCTGTTTTTATATCGTTCTTCTATCTTTTCTTCAGAATATTAAAAAAATTTTCCATTGACCTTTATGCAAGACCATTAATCCTGTGTTCTGTTTGTCTAAGCAGATATTGCAGTCAGCTTTCAAGTTCTTAATTTCAAAATGTTATATGTTTTCAGTACTAAGTTTTTATTATTTTCCTTATAAGCATTTTCATTTTTATGTATTGCCACCACGCTGTTCTTATATCACTATTTCCTTTTAGCACATTAGGCACAGTTATTTGAATGTCCTACTGTGCTACCTTATTATCTGACCAACCTGAGGGCTTACTGACTCCTCCAGGATCCCCTCCTTGGCAGGTGAAATGTTGTTAGTCCTTGTCGTCTCAGCAAGGGCGCTCTTGCCCTGTTTTGCTGTGCAGAAGTTTTCTGATCAGCCTTTTTGCCTTTGCATCCTCCATGCAGGCTGAGAGGAGAGAGTAGGAACATATTTAGGAGGCATCATATCTCCATTTTCTCTCTTCAGTCTCGAGAGACCAACCAAAGCCCCACTAATTTTTCTCTTCCCAGCAGCAGAGCTCTTCTAGGGCACAGCCTACATTCTGAGCCTCCTCCATGAAGACAGAGTCAGCAAATTCCCTCAGGGATAAAGTTTCTGAAAATGTCAGCCCAATTTTCAGGGCATCTCCTTTCTCTGGAATCACACTGTCTCTACTTATTCTGGCTTCACCATTCTGTGATGCCTTTGGCATAATTTTTACATTTTATCAAAATTTCTAGTTGTCTTGTGAGGAGATATCACTGTGTCCTTTTTAACTCTTCTTTGACTCAAGATTTGGATGTCAGACACTCTAGATTCCCTTCCTCCCTGAGCCCTGTAATGGCCTCTGTGCTTTGACATGCTTGCTATGTAGAATAAGTATCTCATTGGACTATATACTTGTGAATTAGAAAAGCCCTGTGTTATTCATCTTTGTGTTTATCAAAACTAGTTCTCTGCATATAATACTGAATGAGAGAAAGTTTTTAAATAAATATATTCCTAGGTCAATCTGTGTTATTGTTAATATAGGTGCAAATACAAAGTACTATGAATGTTTAAATTTTAAAATATTAATTACAGTGCAAGACACTTCGCCATTAAATGCCCTCTAAATATTCCCCCTGAATCAGAACACATTTCATCATTTTGCCCTTTCTGAAGCAGTTCTGGACATTCTCTTTCATGAGTGTCTTCAGTTAGGCTGCCATGGTTGTTGACTCAAATGTTTACTTTTCCTGGTCATTTTGACACTGAGGAAGAGCTAGAAATCATTAAGTTCCATATCTAGTTGAATAAGGTGGATGAAGATACACTGTAATGTTTTTATGTTACAGAAAATACTGTGAAAGTTGTGAATGAATTCAGAACATCCATGTAGCCACCAAAATACACTCACAAAGGAGTACTTCGAAAAAGTGTCAAGAACAACGGGATAAGTGTGTTCAAAACAAGGGGATGAATGACAATGTGTCTAACTGTAGCACTTTTTATAATTTTTATTTAAACTTTCACTGTAGTTTTAGATCACACCTTATATTTAAGTTGTGAGCTAAATATCTTAGGATGTCAAAGGCCTAACAAATATGTATGACATCATGTTAATCCTCTTGGAATATGTTTATTCAGAGCAAGCATGTAATAGAATTATAAATACATCTTCTGTACAGCTACCATTAATAACTTTTAAAAACATTTAACTACAATGTCCTCTAAAAAAAGGAAACAAAGTTTTTCTCCGTATTTCCTACTCAAGTGTTATCATTTGCTACTTGTTTACTGACAACTCTTACTAAAAAATCTATCATCATTTAAAATTAATTTCCTTTTTTTGCTTCATTTTACATAAATGATTTGGTGACTTACCAAATGGATGAAAGGTGTTATATTTTTCTTATAATAAGATCTTGAAAATATTTGCCATTTGTATTTTTACTGTTTCTTCACATAGAATATTCACAAGTGAAATTAAATATAAAATAGTGGTAGAAATATAAGTGGATATCCAGTTAAACCTCCAGTGACCATGGAAAAGTAAAAAAACCACTTATTTTTAATTCTATAACATGTAAAAAAGAATAAGTATTAAAATTATTTACAATGTTGCTATTAATTAATCTGAGAAAAATATAAAAATTATTAAGTAAAATTTTAAAATACATTTTTCTAGGTCTCTTCTGAAAAAGAAAGAAAAAAAGAGACAAAAAGAAAGATGAAAGAAAGAAAGAAAGAAAGAGAGAGCTAGACAGAGAGAGAAGAGACCATACACTTTAAGTGTTCAAATAAATTTATGTATCTATATTTGAAAGCAACAAATTGGACAAAATTAGATGAATTCCAAATCTGCTTCTATTCGTGAGACTATATAAATTTTTTCATCCAGTTGATCTAAAATAGAAATGAATTTTATTGCCTATAGAAAATAGTCATAGTTTTTGAAGTCTACATATGTGTAATTTATAATATTTCATTCACCATAATGCATATTATATTGTTGAGGATTATTACTTTTATTACAAAAATTCTTTAAAATACTAATCTAATATTTTACTGTGGTAAAATTTTATCGAGAATTTTGCAGTATTTTTGCCTAGTAGTATTAAACTAACTAACATTGAATACATATTTCATATAGCAGTCTACATTTTATGATTAAAATACCCTAAAAATAAAATCTTCTGAATTTTCATCTTTTTTGCATTATTATGTAAACATATAGAATTTATCAAAGGTACTTTGATTTGTCTCTTTATAAATTCTGCAACATAAAATTCAGAGAAAACAGTGTGACAGATAATGTTCTTTAATGAAAATAACACAATATAAAAGAAAAGTTGTTTGTGATAAATATGACAGCTGTGAATTCCAAAGGAAAATTCAGTGGAAGATTTGTCCTTGAAAACTGACATTCCAACCTTTTATTTTACAACTGTTTAGTTCATGTTTAATTAGAGTTTGCCATGTTTCCTCTTAGGTTAGGGGAAAATAATAGCTTTAGACACTATCTTTGACCCTCAAACTGCAGAGTGGATTTGGATAATGATGAGTCAAGGGGTGGAGAGCATTTTAAAATTGCCTTCTATATCTCACATAGGGTCATCCAACTACCAGTGCTAAGAATAATTTCTTCCAACTCGGAATAATCTAGCAGAGGTCATGTTTAAAAATGTACTATTTTATAGACTCAGAAAATTTTATGTTTTAATATAAAATCTGAGACCAAAAGGACACATTGTAAAATATTAGACCAACCATAGACTATTGCAGAAAAGGAAACAGAGGCCTAAAGATGTGATTCTTCCCAGCTTATTAATTCAGAGCGTGACCTCATATCCTACCACCCCATCTCGTTGTTTCACCCACCTTTCCACTTCACCAAGCCCCCCCCCCCAATTTTTCTCTGAAAGAAGTTGAATGGATAGGCTATTTAGCTCTAGATCTACTCATTTGTCTACAGAGTGGTACAAATAGGACAACTTCTTACAAATACAAAGGAATAGTTCTCAAGTTATTTCGACAAAAGTCACATAATCAATGTGGAGTCATGGTCCCAGCAGGTGGAATGAGAGCTGCCTCACTAAATTACTGCCGCGGATCTGTCACCCAAAGCAAATGTTTAGCCTTGAGAACACCCTCAGCTTTAGGTGAATAAACCAATCTCTCAAGAGGATCCCAGGTTAAGCTACAGACAATACTCTGAAAATTCTAGTGATTATTAATTCTGAATTTCAGATTCCTCTACTGAGAAGCCTGGTAATAGTAAGTCACTTAATATTTTAAAGCAAAAATGGGTATAAATTATTTTAAAGACAAAATATTTTTAAGACCCAATAAAATTGAGTACATTAAATTTTCTCAGTTTTGAGGAAATAAGGTTCAAAAAGACTACTTTGAAGATATTAAAAACTAAGTAATTTTGTGATGTGGTTATGAATCCAATTGAGAATTATCATATTGATTATGTTTATGGGTTCAATGAACTTAACTAGCGGCATTGCTATGATCAATAAATGGTAATTTTATAAAATTCAACTACATATTTCTGTGTTTGTACATATGCACACTCATAGAGACATATTTTTATTCTATAAGAAAAAGTCACCTATATTATAGTCTTCCTGAATATACCCCCCCCAGTTCCTATTACTTCCATTTAGTATATAAAGACTTTATCACATGTAATGTGAAATTACTCTCTTAAAAATATCTAAAGTGAAATTTATTTTTTATCATTAATGAAGTTTACTGTCACAAATTAGATATACATCATGATCACATTCATTGTATGGAAGTTGTACTTGTACATGATATATATGATTCATATATTTTCCCATTTTCCTCCTGTTTTTTACCCTTCTTCCCCTTATTTACAGGAGCTTTGTTTACACTTTCTCTCTTTTCTCTTTTTCTCTTTTCCCATTCCTCCTTTTCCTCTCCCCTCTACTTTGTTCCCCCTCCCATTTGAATATTTTTTTCCTATTTTGCAATATCTATTATACATTTTGGTCCTTATTTACACTTTCAGTTTCTCACACCAGAGAAACAATGTGATATTTACACATATGTGTTTGATTTATTTCACTTAAGAGTATGGCCTCAAGGTGCACCCATTTAGCTATAAATATCTCAAATTTATCCCTCTTTATGGATGAGTAGTATTCCACTGTATAAAATTACCACATCTTCTTTATCCATTCATGGGCATTTGGGTTGTTTCCAAGATTTAGCAATGAAATGAAATTTAAATGAGAGTTTCTTGTTATATTTTGTTTTCATTAAGAGTTCTTTTATAGTTGAAAATTCTGTCAGTCTATTGACTTACATTTACAGAGTATTACAAGATGAAGAGTAAGTACAATATGTTATATGGACTTTCTAATAATATCTGAAAATAGATTAGGTGTCATGTTATTCTCTCCAAAAGTGTGTATGAAACAGTAAAAATCAGACTGTTTCATGAATATATACTCCCAAATAGAATGAATATATTGAGTAGGGTGAGCAGTTATGTTGGAAGAAATAAGAAACAGGAAAAAAGGCAATGATAAGATTAAGTCAATACTTACTGTAATAACTCTCAATGTAAATGATCTCGACTCCAATCAAGTCATTGACTGACAAAATGAATTAAGAAACAAATTGAATAGCATACTGTATAGAAGAAACACATTTAACCCTCCCCCCCCTCAAAACCTTCATAGACTAAAAAATTTGGATGGAAAGCAATATTCTATGCATTGGGAATCTGAATAAAAGAGGCATAGTTTTCCTTTATTCAAAGCAGACTTCAAGTCAAAACTGATCAAAAGAGACAAAGAAGCTCAAAACATATGGTTAAAGGAAAAAACAATGAGGAAGTGATAACAATTATTAATATATGTACAGAACAAAAGGGCACCCATATTCATAAAACAAATACTACTAGATATGAAAGACCAGTTATTCATGAACTCAATTATAATGCCAAATATCAATATCTCATTTTCACAAATAGATCAACTAGACAAAACATCAACAAAGAAATACCAAAGTTGAACAAAACCTTTCACAAAACGGACTGAATAGTTATATACAGTGCTCCACCTATCTACATCAAAACATGCATTCTTCTCAGCAGCCATGAAACTCTCCAAAATAGACCACAAGACTAGTCAATAAAGCAAGGCGAAGTACATGTAAAAGAATTGAAGTTGCACCATGCATGTTATCAGATCATAGCACAATGACAGTAAAAATAAACAACAAAAGAAAACACAGAAATTATGAAATGAAACAATCCACTTTAAATAAACAAGGATTAACAGAGGAAATCAAGGAAGAAAAAAAGGCAGTTTCTAGAACTGATAACGGGAGGAGGATAATCAGAACTTATGGGACACAATGAAAGCAGTCCTAGAGGGAAGTTTATAGCTCTGAATGCTTACATGGAAAACAAAAACAAAATAGTGAGCTGAAATAAATAACCTGGCAATGTGCTTCAAAGTTCTATAAAGTCCTAAAAGTACAAAAAATGGAAATTATAAAGATCAGAGCAAAACACAGTGAAATAGAGACCAAAGAAAATACATAATGAATCAATGAACCAAAGAGGTGGATCTTCAAAAACATTAACAAAACAGACAAACCTTTAGCCATTATAATCAAAAAATGAAAAGAAAAGACCAAAATCAAAGCAATTAAAATGAAAAAAATGTGAAATCACAATGAACACTGCCAAAATAAAAAAGATTATTCATAACTGCTTTGGAAACATACACTAACAAATTGGAGGATTCAGAAGAAATGAATACATATGAATCCTAGATACATATAAATTACCAAAACAAAACAAAGAAAAATTTAAAATTCTAAATAATTACAAAATATACAATAAAATTGGCATTTTAATTTAGAAAACTTATTACCTAAAATTAGCCCAGATCCAGATGGTTTTTCTAGTAAATTATGAAAATCACAGAATATCTAATACCAATACTCCTCAAACTCTTTCATAAAGTTGAAAGGGAATGAGTACTCCCAAAATAATTCCTAGAAGCTAGCATTACCCTCATTTCAAGGTAGAATTCCACCAGAAAACAAAACTATAGACCAATCTTTTTAATGACTATAGATGAAAAATTCCTCAACAAGATACTGCCAAACAGAAGACAACAAATTATCAAAAAGATCATACATTATGACCAAGTCAGTTTTATCCCAGGGATACAAAGATTGCTTAACATACACAAATGAATAAATATAATACATCACATAAATAGAAGCAAGGAAAAAGTCACATGATCAACTCAATAGAGACAAAGCCTTTGACAAAATCCAACATGATAAAAACACTGAAGCAAATAGGTATTGAAGGATCTTATCTCAATATGATAAAAGGCATTTATGTCAAACTTTCTGCCAACATCATATTAAATGAATAAAAAACAGAAAGCTTGTCCTCTAAGATCAGGAAAAAGACAATGATGTCCACTATCACCTCTCCTACTCAATACAGTGCTTGAACCTTTATCAAGAGTAATTTGGCAAGAAAAGGAAATAAAAGGGATATGTATAGAAAAAGAAGTCAAAGGCTGGGGATTAGCTCAGTGGTGCAACTACCTGCCTCACAAGCAAAAGGTCCTGAGTTCGATCTCTGGTACCAAAAAAAAGAAAAAGAAAAAGAAGTCAAATTATTTTTTATTCATTAACTTTATTGGTACATTTTAGGTGTACAATACACTGACATTCATCATCGGAAATTTGCACCTTTACATGATATATCTTGGTTCTTACTTCTTTTGCCATTCCTCTGCCCTCCCTTCAACCCCTTCACCTCTCCATGCCTCCTATTTACAAAGACTGTTCCCATTTTTTCCTTTTCTCATATTTATTTCTTTCCCTTCTTTCATTTCCCCTACACCACAACATCATTTTTCAGATGACTTGAGCCTTACATAGAAGACCTCCAAAAATCTGCAAAGACAATTAGAATAGCCAAATTCAATAATGTAACAAGATATTAATTTCCTGTTTCTGCATAAGCAGATTCAATATAATCAAAATCTTTATACCTATAAAATAAATATACAGGTTTAATGCAATCTCAATCATAATACCAAAAACATTCTGTACAGACCTGAATAAAATAATCTCTTAATTCATATGGAACTAGAACAGACCCAGAATAGCAAAAGCAATCCTGAGTAACAAGAGCAAAGAAGGAAGCATCCCAATCCAAGACTTGAAGTTATATTAAAAAAACTATAGTGAGTGATAAAAACAACATGATACTGGCATAAAAACAGACATGTGGATCAATGAAACAGAATAGAGAATGTAGAAACAACTCTCAACACATTCAACTATTTGATCTTTGAAAAGGGGGGCAAAAATATACACTGGAAGAAAGATTACTCCTTAACGATAGCATTGAGAAAATTGGCTATCCACATGGAGAAGATTAAATCTAACCCCATATCTCTCACCATGCACTAAATTAAAACATGGCTGAAATAAGTAAATGGTAAAACAGAAACACTTTCTCTGATGGAAGGTAAAATGGCAAAACTCTTGAAGTTATAAACATAGACAAAAACTTTCTGAGTAGCATCCTAGTTGCACAAGAAATAGTACCAAAAATCAACAAGTAGGATCATATTAAAATAAAAAAGGTTGTGTACAATGTAAGAAAGAACCAACAGAGCAAAAAGGCAACCTACAGGGTGGGAAAAAAATTTTGCCAGCTATTCTTCAGACAGAAGACTAATATCTGGAATATATAAATAGCTAGAAAAATAGGAAGACCCTATCAAGAATAGCTCAAAAAATACAAGCCCCCATCAAAAATGGGCAAGTGAAATGAATAAACACTCCATTGAAGAAGTATAAATGGTGAATAGATATATAAATAAATGCTCAACATTACTGACCATTGGAGAAATGTAAGTTAAAATGACATTGAAATTTTACCATACTCCTAAATTAATAGCCATGATCAAGAAATCCAATAATAACAAATGCTGGCAGGGATGCGAGCAAAGGGAACATTTTCATGTTGTTGGTGAGAATGTAAACTAGTACAATCACTATGGGATCAGTATGGAGATTCTTTAAACAATTACAACTAGAAATTCCATCCAACTCAGCTATATCCCTTCTAGGTATCTTCCCCCCAAAGCTAAAGACATATTACAGTGATACATGCATACTCAAGTTTATAGTAGTAAAATTCATAATTTCTAAATCTTGGAAGTGGTTTATATGTCCATAAAACCAAGAATGGACAAGGCAAATGTGTTCACACAAAATGGATTTTAGTCTTTCATAAAGAAGAATAAACAAGTCATTCTTAGGAAAAATGGGTGTACTTTTAGATCATAATATTAAGTGAAGTAAATTAGACACCTAAGCTTAACTATTGCATGATTGCTTTTATATAGGAAATCCAAAATATAAATAAAGAGTAGAAACATAGATAATAGAATTAGGAAGATAAATCTTGTAAATAGGAAAGATAGCAAGAAATAAATGGAGAGGGGACAAAAAAGAGGAAAAGGAATGAATGCAGCAATTAAGATGTGTTATATACACATACCAACTCCACACAAGTAATGTAAACACTATGTACTGCAAACATGCTCTAGTAAAAATGTTTTACTAAATTTCAAGGGACACAGAAAAAAATGGCTACATTGTACACTTATTATTCTAATCCTTTACTTTATTAAAACTTGTCTTGGTTTATTAAGCTTTTTCCAGTCACTCACTGACTAAGGAGAGTTAAATATAAATAAAATGAAATAATAAAATACTTAATTGAAAATAAAATAAAAATTTAAAGAATGGTAACATAAAATACTTTTCACAAATAAATTCCAAAAACTAATAATGTTTTTCACTTTAACCTTTTATTAATGTTAACGTTTAAAAACATATTTAAGATTGTTGCATTATTTTTTATTCTATAACCACAAACTAATGGACTTATTATTCAAAGAAAAAGCTATCTACTTTTGAAATAAACCTTCTCTTTGAATATATCACCATTCTTAGTATTTATCAACCAGCTCACTGAAACTGTATAATATTGATAATAAATATACATTGATGAAGAATAAAACACAGGCAGTATAGTTTCAAATCTGTTATTTTTCTCTGTCTATGCTCTCTAAAGTATAGAAAAGTAAAATATGTTTAGCTTTTTAGCATGAAAATACTTTAGTCAGAATAAATTGATGGAAAAGGCTTCCAAGAAAATGAAAGCTTTTGATTGACCTGACTGATAGTAATGTCTGATAACTGAAGTACTAACTGGTAGATTATAATGTTCACAGGGAGAGTGGACCTTCTAAATCATTAACTGTTATAACTGGAGAAGACAGAGCTATTTAGTCTTCAATAAAATTAATTAGTTTCACAAAGCAAATTCATATAACTAACTTTACTATGATTACACATATTTCTAGGCAATACAAAGAGAGCACTATGCTATTAATAAAACAGCAAGGACAATGATAACAACAGTATTATGATACATGAAATCCATACATACTTCAGAAGAGATGTTTCCACACTAAGCGTGAGGATTACAGCACCACTTAGCATGTACTTCCAAAAGATGAAGCAGTCTGTTCTATAAAATAAATCTATTCTATTCTTCCTCTTGAGGGACTTTAAAAGGAAATCTTGTACTATAAAAGAATGTAGAGCCAATATTTGGCCTTCATGTAGCTGAAGAGAGGAGGACTAGAAACACATAAGCATGTTTCCAATACTGTACTCTGAAAAAATTTACAATTCTCTAATAAATACCAAAAATTAAATATTTAGTTTGAATTGATTTGTTTGTTATTGTATATATGCAAATTACATATATTTTTGTGTTTGTATGCGTGTAGGTGATATGTATATATATATGAAGATGAAATCATATATGTATTTCCATACTGTCATTTTTACTATATTTCATCTAATTTTACTAAATGTTTACAATCAATCATCTTTATTTTTCAATTTAGTTTATTGGTACATTTTAGGCATACAATACAGTTACATTCCTCATGGAGATCTTGTACCTTTACATGATGTATCTTGGTTCTCACCAATCATCTTTTTATATTTTCTAAATCTATGACTCTGTGCAATGTTACTTCTTCCAAAAGGATCTTGTCATGTGACTTTTAGAAATTGATAATTCTCTTCTTTATATAAAAATATATTAACTCATTGTATTAACAGTTGTCATGTAAATTTCCAAATTAAATTTTACAAGTAAATTACTTATAAAAATATGATACTGTGACTTGTACATTTAATATTCCTCTAAGGATGAACCTTAATTTGTCAATTATAAGTAAAATTATAGGCATTTGCTACTTTACATTCATGAGTAATTATAGACAACAAAGATTCATACATCATGAATAACCATTAAAATTAAAACCCTTCATATTTTACACCACCGAATGCACTTGAATATACAAATTCTAATTGGAAAGCAAAAATATTTTAAGTTTTGGTGAAATCTTAACTACCCAGAATAATGTTGTATATATTATTTTAAATATTATTAAATATATATATTAAATATATATAATATATAATAATATTTATGTATTATTCAACAGAAAAATAGTAATTGCTATCAAAATTCGTATGTATATAAACATCTTGTATGAAACCAATGTACCTGAAGAGCAGCTCTAACCTTTAGCACTGTTTCATTTTCATGTTGGATTGATGTCCTACCTTGTTGAACTCTTGACTGCTTTGCTATAATGGGATGTTAACAGACACAGCTGACACAGTAAAAAAAAACTAGCACCACTACTGGTCAGTGTGTGATTCAGAGGAACCACACAGGAAATCTAAAAACATTTCTTACAGAAGAAAAAAGGAGAAGTGCTATTTGAATGTTTCATACTTTAGGGACAATAGTCTTTATAACAACAGAGGGACATTCTACAATTAGCTTTTTTGACATAACATAAATCAACTCAGAGTAGAAGTAACCTTTGATATCACACAGTATACAGAAATATGAAACACCTCAATACTCTACTGATTAGGAGACAAATACCTTCTGTTTTCACAGATGCTAAGTATTTATTGATTTAGATTTACTTGTTAGTGGTCATTAAGGCCAAAAAAATGGCCACAATATCATAAATCATTCTAAAATTGAAACATCGATAAAATACCTGTGTGCCTGTAAAAAGCATTTGGTGCAAGTAGGGAAGGAAATCATGTGAGAGTATGCACATTGGGAGGATGTGAAGATGCAAGATACAATGTTACGCAAATGCAGATTACAACCTCATGTACTGCTATGCAATCTTTTGCCTCATTACTGAAGTCAAATGGAAGAAATCACACCAGTAGTTCAATTATGCTTTTGTTTGGTTTGGAATTTATCCAGCCATTTGGTCAAATTTGGTACTACATCAAAACCTGAGTTGCCTTCACCATTCTGTGTGTCTGGACAGAAAATACTAGAATTTATTTGGTTTTGTTTTTTGCTTATTTTTGGCCTTTTTTATTTTAATATGTCAATTAAAAAGTTTTAAAATTCTGAATGTGATGCAGTTTTTTTTCCTTAGTTTTACTTTGTCTCTTAATCCATAAGAGGATTTGAGGTTCTTTTCTTAGAAATTCAGGCTTCTGCCTAATCTCAGGCAGGGTCAGAGTCCTATGAAGATGAAGTAATTGATCAGTTAGAATAAAATTAGAAATTCTTGCCAATTTTTGAGGATGATAACATCACTTTCAAAAGCATGAAAAGTTATCCCAGCCCCTAAATTTTTTCTCCTTAACAACCTGAGCAAAAAGAGGAAGCATATGATTTCAAAGAAACTGCAGCTCTGCCCTATTCTTCAAAGGAGCCAGAAACCACTCAGAAGGGCAAGGGCTTTTTCTTTCCACTCCACAACTTCATTGGCAAGCGAGGGCCACACACCTTTTCAGTGATTGAAGCATAGCAAAGCTAACTACTTTCTCCAAAATTCAGGATCTGGCTTTAGGCTGCCGTTTAGAATGGAGGTGAGTTTCGCTGAACCAAAAGAAAGTTAAACAGATACACTCCTCAGTAACAAGTACAGGAGACAACACTGATGGAGAGTGGGAAAAAAAAGAAGCTAAGGGCAGGCTGACATTCAAGCAATGCCACAGACTTTGAACTCATAAACTAAATGAAGCATTAACAGGTTATACAATTTCAATATGAGTCTGAGTCTGAGAGAAACCTTTTGTACTGGTGACTCAAGGAAATATGCAGATCAAATTTAAAAATCAAACCTTTACAAATTACTATGCTTATCCTTGTCAGAAATGATTAAGATTTTGACCTTCAATAATAAACAGTTGCATATAGCAGAAAAAGAACATAACAGGGATAAATATTTTACATGCATGTTACAAAAATGAATACCTGACTCCTGATTAAATCAAAATAGTAGACATAACCTTATATTTTTCAGGCCTCACATATTATTGCTTGAAAAAATTATCAACAATTATTTCCTAGCTTATATATTAATTCATTCAAACATTTATCTAATTCCCATTATATGTTAGATGCCTAAAAGTAGTAAAGTCTTTCTATAATAAAGAAACTTATGGTTATAGAGAAATATTTAAAATAAGTTCATATCAACAAGCAATAATTGAGAAAATGATCAAATTTTATTTATAACCTTTGCTTATCTACCAGAATGGTTTAGTAATTGCTAGATATATGTATCAGGCCATTAAGTAAAACTAAAAAAATATAAACTTAGAAAAGTTACGTATTTTAAAACAACACACAAATAGAAACAGCATACCCTTCTATGGTTCTAAAACATTTGCTCTAACAGCAAGGATTAATTTAGTGCCAATGCCATAGTATTTTGTTTTGCCTTGTATTGTTTTTAAAAATTGCACCTGCTCTTAGGAGACCTCTCATAGATATACTATATTGACTATTGACTGCCTATACAGAGTTAGAAAAAAGAATGTAATATTTTTCTTTAGCATAAAGCAATAAATAAGAATAATTCTCTTCCTATAAATAAGTATAGGGAATCAAAACCTTGTTTAGAGAAATCTAGACCAATAGATGAAGCTGCTTCCTTTCTCTTAAATAGAATAGAAGTTAAGGTGGCTTTTGAGCAAACTCCTAAAGATATGGGAAGAGGGTTTTCTTTTCAAAAAGATTTCATCTTTCACCTAATATAAATTTGTAAGTAAGTTTCACTGGTACAAATAGGAAAATGAGAAGTTATCCAAAATTTTATATCAAATAATAATATATTTATAATTATTTATAATAAATATATTTTCCTGTGTATTATTGTATGAAAACATAGAAAATATTTTAGACTCCATGGCGGATTTTAGCTGTACATGCTAAAAATAACTTATATGCAGATATTTTAACAACACTAAATAATACAAATACAAAACTAAAAAGCGCATTCAACAGATCTTAATTACAACCACTATTTTGAACCCTAAGTCCAAATATTTTAAGCTTTTGAAGAAAAAACTACTAAAAACATATCAACTAAAACATAGAAATCTATTTTTCAAAAAAAATGAGGAAGTCCTATAACAAATGCAAAGCTTAGTTGGAAATATATTTTATTTAACTAGTAAATATTTCCTATGATTAAATCACATTAAAAAACAATTTATTGACGACTGTGCATGTGAACAAAAGCACTGACTGGCACAGGTTATAAAAAGTCAAAAGTAATAAATAGTCATTGTCACTGTTTGTGGGGTAGAGTATTAGGGACCCGACAAACTGAGTGACCCCTGGGTAGTAAGTAACTTCAATCCATAAGAGAACAATGATAACCTTTTGTCTCCCACCAAAATGAAAGAACTTTAAGTCAAAGAACACCCAACAATGCATGTAATTGAAATGTATGAAAGAAGATATGATTGTTAGGTGAAGATCACAAATACTCACATGGTGGTCAGTTCATAAGAATCATTTTATAACCACATTGAATCTTATACAGGTAACAGTGGTTTAGTGCAAAAAATCGAAGATATGATCAGTTGAAAAAAATTTCATTTATTCTTTGTTTTAGAGAAATGGAATAGAAATTGACTTTTGTGTTTTAGGTTTCTTTTCTTTTTTGGCACGAGGTGGGGTACTGGGGATCGAACTCGGGTCCTTGTGCCTGTGCAGCAGGTGGTGAAACCACTGAGCTAAATCCCCAGCCCTGAGGTTTCTTTTTAATATATTTAGACCATGGGATGCATCTTACATATTTTTCAAAAAGAAAATTCCTTGTGTCAAAGCTTAAATTCAAGTTGAAATAAATCAATACAAAACAGTCTTTGGTTTTTGACAGTTACTTGGAAGTAGAAAGGGATTTCTTAATAGAGGGTGGACACTGGAAGAGGCAAGAGAGCTCAAAACTGTTATCCAGTACATTTCAGTATGAAGCACGAGCAGTTCTGGAAATGGACCAGATGTGTGACTGAGGAGCATTTTTGTATGAAATAGTCAACATTTAAGATGTCTTGTGTGAGGACAGAAGCAAAAGCAGACAATCTAGAAGTATTTCTAGGAAAGGATGGAGATATAGCAGGCACATTTATCCCCGTTCATTAGTGTACAGACAGAATTTTCCTAGCAAGAAATCATAAAACAATACAAGAAATTGATCCTATTCAGCATTGAATTGGCCCAGAGTCCATATTGCATAATTAACTCAAAATATTACCTTACTTTATATTGATACATATATTCACAATACAAATTTATTTGATAGTATTGGAGTTCTATGTTGGCTTCCATAACATTTTGTTTTACTGTATTTCAAGTCCCTCTCTGTAGGCTTCTTCAAATTCCCTGAAGTAAACTAGAAGTCCACTATACATTGTTGTGTGAAATAGTGTTGCTTTTTATTTATTTGTATTTTATTTTAAATGCTAAATGGTTCTCAAGTCATTTGCTTGTATAGATTTTATATAACATGCATTTAAAATGTGTTTTACATACAGTAATCAAATATATCATAATATTTTCAACATTAGGATTATAATTTTTTGAATATTTTATAAATAAAATTAACTTGTATTATCAAAAATTAGATGTGTGTTTTCTTTTATCCAATACAGTATACACAGTTTTACTCAAATGCTTTGATGTTCTTTGCTTAGAGTTTCTTGGTTCCAGATTCAGAACATTCATTCGACCTTGGAAATATGTTCTTTCTCCCGTTTAGCTCTTTGTAGAATAGGATAACATTGAGTTCCCAGGAAGAGACAGTAATGTCAAAAATTACAACCTCATAAAAGCTTTAATTCTCACCATAAAAATAATGTATAAAGTGGAGAACTACGAGGGTGCTTCACATCTTGCAATGTCAGGTTTAGGAGCACTATTATAAAATTTATAATACCTATCTATTGGATAGTGGATAAGAGTGCATGAAAGTGTTGCTTAAGTGAAACTAGGTTATAAACAAGTGAATGCTTTGGGGGAAGAAAGTTCAGGGCATATTTTGTGGAATGAATGTTAAATACTAGCTGTTCAAAAACTGTTTCCTTAAGATGTAACAATAAAAATTACACTTCATCATTAAAATACAATGAGCTGCTGTTAGGAAATATGGTGTATGGATATATGGGACTGAAAGCAATGATTAAAGATTCATAAGCAAAAAATAAATAAAAATGTATATACCAAATATTTTGTTGGATTGACATTAGCAGAAATGGAATGACCACAAGAACATCTGCAACACAGGACACTTTATGCTAGATTAGGCCTGCTTGGCCAATATTATGTGTCAAATTCCAAGTTATTTTTTAGCTGCATCCTGATCTAAGGCCCTTTTCCCAGAATTCTAATTCTGCCTAGAACTTATATTGCCTTGAGAGACTGTCTCTGTGTGATTGGAACATAAGATGGATTTGAGAGCAGGAGGCTGAAGTAGGCCGGTAAGGCTGTTCTTGATGAATCAGTACGGTCTTACTTCCTCCCAATGGGTAGGGTTACTCCTGTTTCATAAATTATTCAGTCAACTACTTTTTTATTCTTTCCATAGTTTAGACAAATGTTTTTATTGATTTGAAACCATTTTTGTCATTTTATAGAATGTGTTTTGACTAATTGTAGAATTTTAAAGTTTTGCTTTGGCCTGGTCATCTATGAGAGTTTTTCCTGTCCATATAATTTTTCCTTTTTTAACATAAATACGTAACTCAAGAAAATTTCATTTTAATCTGTTTCTCCTTATTTTCTATAGTATTTTTGCCAGTATTTCCCCCCAAATCGTGTTTTACTCACATATTCACTTAACCATTCTGTCTCTCAACCTCAGTATCTGCTCTCATACTTCAGGGAAATGACCCTAACCTCCATGTCACCAAGGAAAAAGCCCAAACCCAAAGCAACACAAGACCAAATCCCCATTTTCCCCATAGAAGTTTCATTAGGAAAAGTCTTATGACCTATTCTGCTTATCTGGAAGTTTTCTGAATATTTTTGGAAAAACTTTCCTTTATTCTTGTGAGAGGGCCTCTTTATCTCTCCTGTATCCATAAACAGGAGAGCTTGCCTTTCTGGCACCTTCTGTTTGCCATCCAATAGGAAGAATAAATCCTAGGTGAAGATGAAACAAAAAATGTGAATGAAGCCCAAAATGACAGGAAGAGCTAGGTCCTTGATGGTTTCATTAAAATGAAATGAAGTCCCCTCGAGGGACCTATGCTCTATTATGTAATTAATTTTCCTAATTTTACAGTTGTTTTGAA
Source organism: Heterocephalus glaber (assembly GCF_000247695.1). Next base: position 11,032,821 of record NW_004624792.1, read on the forward strand.
TCTTGCTGTCCTTATTTTCTCTCAATTATATCATCTGATGCATATATGTCCATATTTTTAACATATTTTGCCATTATATATTTGTCCAAGCTGATGTGGTGGCACAGTCCTGTAATCTCAATGGCTTGGGACAATTAGGCAGCAAGATTGTGCAAGATCTAGGCCAGACTGGGCAACTTAGCTCAACCCTGTCTCAAAAAAAAAGAGCTGAGGATGTAAGTCAATATAAAGTCCTTGGTTCAATTCTCAATGTAAAAAATAATGAATAGTGACTGCAACATCCTTTTAAACTTATTATTTCAATTATAACTTTTTGTTTTAAAGAGTGCAATTGATATTTCCCCCATAGATGGTTCCAAGATTTTTCTGAGTCTTACTTTGCCCTTTTGCAATCCATACTATAACTAATCATGTGATTTTGTAGTGTAGATTCCCAATATTCATGTCTAGCTTCCCATATCCTTATTGATTAAATATTAATAGTTTAGTGTAAGAAACTATATATTAGATGAGCTCAATGAATTATAGCTCTTGCCTTTCAGGAGCTTACACTCTAGTAAAAGATATTCCTAGAACTTTTCTATGTCTTCATGGAATTGCTAGGTAATACATCACTTAATGTTTTCCAGAATACATGGAAATAGAAATATAATTTTACAAGCAAGGTAAAAAAAGCCATACCATGAAATAAGGACAATATATTCACTGTGAATTCCATATTCTCCAAAGAAACAAGACAAATTATGGATTTTCCAGTCTATCAAAATCACAAAGAATTAGAGTACCTTCTGGCAGGACTAAAGATTCACAGGATGAATATTCGTAGAATTTCTTTCCCTGTGCACCTGGTGTAGGTTTAATATGCTACTGAGTTCTTGTTTGTCACAAGAAGGCATTCATGAAGCACATGCCATGGTGAACACCTGCTCTCTAGCCATATGCATATTTTTGAACACTGCAAAAATAGGCAAAGAGTAGGTGCAGATACAATTATTGCTTCAGATTTGTAATTTTCAAAAGAAAATTGCAGCTTTCATTACTGCTGTCTAAATTTAGATAAATGAGAGCAGAATCAGCAAAGTTTTTGATGTTATATATGTATAAATTAAGAGTTTGCATCAGAATCTGTGTTTGCCACTTTCCTTCCTTTTTCCATCTTAAATAAATATTCTAGAAGATGGAGATTAAATAGTAAGTTCTAAAACTACATAAATTTTACTTTATCCTACTGTTTAGTAGGATAGTAGATGTTTAGTCATCTTGTGTCTGAGAAGAAAATACTGAGAACTAGAAATAATGCTAAAAACCTCTTTCTTTAAATTGGAATACTCCTTCATGACTTTGAGAAATTAAGAACCACAGAAACTTGTTCCATAAAACAATTATGCACACTAAATTTTATACATAATTTTAAGTCATTATGGATTCCCTAGAAATATCTAATATTAGGTATAAGTTAAATAATCTTCCCTTCCTAAAACCATAAGTAAAATAAAATATTTACTTGAAGAAAAGATCTAAGGTTAAATATTATTGAAGGATTATCTCATTACCTATTTGATCAAATAAAACATTCAAGAGCAGAACATTTTCGTTATGCCTAAACACTCAGCTTGCAGTATATCAATAATTTTATTTCATTAAATATAAATACATAAAAAATGAGCACACCAATAATTTTCTGTTTTAAAATATTTCAGACACTATATGTATGGGTATATATATTTCATTATGTATATGTGTATTTGTGTTTGTGTATTATAATATAACTAACATTGAGTTTTACTACAAAGTAGCTTAAGTATTTGAAATACACTTTGGATTGTATTTAATTATATGTAACAGGGTCTCAAGGATACTGTTTTAATGAAAATACGTTTTCCTGCTCATCTTTCAGAAACCCCATATGTTCAGTCCAGGACTGGTCAAGAGACTCTTCAGCATCATTAGATTTTCTGGATCCTTCTTTTTTTTTTCCTCAATTCCTTGAAATTATATTGAGATCTTCACAATTCTCTTATGGTAGGTATATAGAAGCAGCCTTTGGTTTACACATAGACAGGAAGAAGGATGAGAGATTAAGGTGGCCTCCTTCTATGGGTAGCAAACTAATTGGTACAAAAGAAGTCACTAGAATGGCCAAAATGCCAGGAAACATTTTCTTATAAGTTAACACATTGCTTTCTAAACAAGGCTGCGATTGTGATAAAGACGGAAGTAAGAGTAGAATCTTGTAGGTCTTTCATCAAGGCAACTGGCAAATTCTTTAATAACGATTACTGTTCTAACTTTTATTCTTTCATTTTATAAGAATTTCCTTTGAAATAGGCTTTATAGCACCTAGAAAAATTACTAACTTTACCCTTACTTTAATGTCTTAATGAATGAGGTGGTTTCATAAATTGACAAGAGAATAATTTAGATATGAAAATTACAAAGAGAATGTGATAAAAACAAATCTTATTTAGTTTGAAGTAGAAGAGCATTAATTAGAAGCTGTTTTACCTAGCAAAATTTGCTCATAGGGCTGGGGATTTAGCTCAATGGCGCTACACCTACCTCGAAATCACAAGGTCCTGAGTTTGATCCCCAGTACGGGACTGTGGTGGCGGGGAGGCGGGGGAGGAGAATTTGGTCATAAAGAATCAAATGATGAATTTCCCTGAGGGTCATTGCAATGTTGCCTATATTCATGGTATGTTTATTATTTCCCAGATCCTGCAGCTGACGACTTTATGCCTTATTTATACTACCGTATTTGGCACTCATAAAAGCAAATAGTAAGCACTACAGATCTCTTTATTTCAATATGAAGACAGTGCAGTTCAGAAAAGGCTAGTAATTTTCTCAAGAACTCTTAGTTATTAATGTTTTCTGAGATTTTAACTCGATTCATTTTAATGTCAACATCGACACGTTCAACCATTTCAGAGCACTAAGTTGTCTATAAGTAAAAATGTAGAAGCATAGAAATGTTTTTGAGAAATGGCAGATTAGAAGCAGATCAACATTCCTAGAGTAAACTGATTCAGAAAATCTCAAGAAAGGTGTTTTAAGAGAAAGCACAAGCTAGCTCATTAACTCAGAAGAATTCATTGTCACATTTATTGAAGAGGATATTATAGACCATTTCTTCTTAAATTGGAAAGTATCCATCATTGAGGATGCTTATGAAAATATAGACTCAATTTCAGGAGCTCTAGAATGAGGCCAAAAACTTCACATTTCTACACATCCCCACCCTACATTCTGCCCAGATGCCAGAATGATGATAAGGTTGGCCTTAAGTAGGAAGTAGGAAAGTCACTGATTTCCATGGAAGTTCTCGAGAGTAATTTTGAAGGAAATATTGCAAGTTCAAAAATATTTGCTGAAAAACAAGACAAAAGTTGAGTTAGGAAAATAAGTTAATAAAGTGTTATGAGTGTATGATTGCCTGTTAGTGGAAAGGGAGAGCTCGGTTACAGAATCTGCTATGAGTAAAGATATAAGCTGTGAAATACAATGATGAAAGAGACCTTCTGGAGGAAATTGAAGGTTACAAGAAGTATATGAATTGTACTTTCTTTTCTAGAAATTCTATAAAATGTACTTATGTCAAAACTTTGAAGAAATCAAACAGGAAGACTCATTCCCCATTACCTTATATAGTAATTTGCTTATTTGGAAAAAAAGGTGTTTATGCCCACTCAAACCAAACCTTTGTTGTATAAGTAGTACATTCCCCATATCAGCGATAAAATAACCTTTTTTTACTACTACTCTTTAAAGTAGACCACTGTAGTAGTTCTAAGAAAAAAGTATACTCAAAAAGTTTCAGCTAAAAGAAAATAAATACCATAGCTAATGCACATGGGCTGGAAAAATTTCTCATAGGACAAAAATGAAAACATTATTTGTAAACTAGCTTATTCAAGTGTATAATTGGATAATGGCAAAATAAATGAGAATATATGAAATAAATCTAGTAGAATAATGGTTTCATTGGATATAATGTGATGCAGGTGACACAAGGACAGAAAAATAAGAACAAAAATTCTTTCCTGGCTAATGAGAGCTACACTGCTCTTTTTGTTAATGCCAATTTTTAGGGTATAATGAGGGCAAAAAAGAATATAAATGTCTCAAGTAGTATAATTTGGCTTCAGTATACTCATAACTGATTTTAATTAAAATATAACAATAGTAAAGGCAGAGCTTGTCATTTTATCAGTATTCATTCAGAAAATATTTATTGAGTGTTGCCTCTCAGATACTGTGAAAGAAACTGTAGCTTAAGTAGTAAATAAGACGGAACAAAGTCTCTTCATTTGTGATGTTTCTGATAGAATGTGAGGACATAGGATTTTTTAAAATAAAAAACAAATATAAATGTAATTTTCTATGAGATGTAGAAGATTCAGTGTCAACCGGGCAGTTGTCTTTTAGTAAAGGGATAGGTAGGTATCTGAGAAACACCTGTTGAATAGTAGATTTACAAACCACTGGGACCCAGTTATGGTAATGCAGGTCTATAATCTCAGCTAATCAGCGGGCTAAGGCAAGGCCAGCCTGGGCAACTTAGCAAGACTATACTATATCAAAATAAAATAAAATAAAAAAAACACTGAAGTCAAGTAACAAGAAATCAGCAAAGTAACTCAAAGGTATTTATAGGGAACAAAACAACCCTCATAAGAGGTGACACCACAAAATGAAAAAGGATGTTGTTTAAAAAGGCAGAGAGGAGAAAGTGTGTTCTTTTCTGCAGAGAGTTCAATCAGAATGAAGACAGCAAACATGTGAGTAGTCATCAAGTTTCCCCACATCAAATAACTACAAACCATACCCCACTAGATTTACTCCACCAGAACCATTTTGATGGAGGCCCAAGGGAGTGAGTTGCAGGAAGAATGTAAGTAGAATAAATAAAGTCATTTTTTTTTCCCCAAGAAAATATCATTGTAAAGAGAAAGAGCGATGAATAGTGGTATCTGGTGGCAGTGATGGGCGTTAAAAGGGTTTGTGCCTACAACTGTGGTAATAAAGTTTGTCCAGAGATATTTTAATTAACCCTTGGCTTAAACTCAATGAAACACAAAATTTAAATGTTGCAGTTTTCACTTCTTCCAAAAATACTTTTAATTTCTCCTTTCAATACATTTAGCAACACAAATCAAACCATGGGTAAGAAATGACATTTATTAACAATACTGGTGTCATTTCTTTTTTGAGAGGCACTTAAAAATAGTACACAAATATACATGAACTTTAACAAATTATCCAAAAACTACTTGAAGTGTTGTTTCATTCCATTTTTCCCAGAGTTCCCTGAATTTCAATGTTCCTTAAGTCTAGACATAAATGTGTTAATTTTTTAAGTAATAAAATTTCAAAATAACACTTCTCTTTGGAAGGAACTTAGAAAAGTAATTTTAGATATAATATAAGTAAAACTTTGTAGATTAAAAACTAGCCTTTATTAAAAAAAGACTTTCTCAGGAACTAACAAACTTATAAAAATCTATTTTGAACACAAATAAAATGCTTAATAGTATTTTTACTTGAATTGTTGAGGTTCTGCCATTAATGTTACATATTTCAATTATATAATCATGTCTAAAGTGATTTTTTTTCTATAATCATGCTAGTTCATAGAATTCCAGGATATGAACTTATAGAAGTCACCTTTGAGACACTTAAAATTTTTCTGCCTGTTCCTTAGTAAAATTATGTATTACACCAGATATATTGAGCAATTTCCTTTTTTGCTTTTGTTTTTCTTGTGTAGTACTGGAAATTGAAGCCAAGGGCTATGCACTAAGTGATCCCTTTTTAAAAATGTTATTATTATTTTTTGCAACATGGTCTCACTATATTGCTGCACATTGTCCTCAAACTTGTGTTTCTCCCGCTGCAACCTCTGAGGGTACTGGGATAATGGGTACGTGACACCATGCCCAACTATAGCTTTGTTTTTTTCTATCATGGAGCTCTTCTAGTGTCTTTATCTTTCATGCCAAGTCTTCTCTATTGGATAAGCATATTCTCCCAGGACTGTTGCCATAAAAATACAATGTTAAAATAATAAAGGTCTAATAGAGAACATTGACACATTAACCAAGAATCAAGGGAAAGCAAACAAAATTGAAGAAAAGAAGGAAAAATGGAAACAAAGCTTATGTACATAGGGAGATTTGGAGGGGTTGAAGAGTGGGCAGAGGAATGGAAAAAAAAAGAACCAAGATATATCATGTACAGGTACAAATTCCCACTGAAGAATGTGATTATAAGGTATACCTAAAATGTACCAATGAACTCAATTAAAATTTAAATACCAAATAGTTTCTCACGTGTGAGAAACTGAAAGTGTAAATAAGGATTAAAATGATTAAACTGAACAACTGGTAATTTGAAATAGGAAGAAAAGGTCCAAAGGGGTAGAAGAAGTGGGAGGGGAAGGGGAAAGGAAAGAAGGGAAAGGAAAAATTATGAGGAAAGGAAAAAATGGAAACAAACTCTTTGTAAATAGGGAAGGGTGGAGGGAGTGAAAGGAGAACAGGAAATGGGGAAAAATAAGAACCAATATACATGGTGTACAGGTACAAGCACCCAATGATAAATGTAAACGTATTGTATACCTAAAATATACCAATAAAAGAATTTAAGGAAAAAAATCCCAAAACAACGAAGACTATTTATGAACCATTTTAGTTAAATTTTATGTTATTTTTTTAATGTTAACAGATTGTTGATAATCTGTCAGGTGCAAAAGTTTGGAGATATTTATCTTTTTTTCTTTGAAGGTTATATTCAACAGTTTGGTCTTCTAAAGGGTCAGTTAAAAATTTAAAGATAGCACACAAGTTACTCATGTTTTGCCAGAAGCTTACTTGTTATTACACCCATATTTGAGATGTTTCACTAGGTTCCAATTATCCAATTTTGGGGAACTGCATTCTGCTTTAAATTTTTAATGCCTAACTCCTGTGGATTTCAGCATGAGATCTGTAGGTAGCAAAGTATCAGAATATACTGACTTTAAGAGGCCACTTACAATTTTATAAGGTAGTAAATGACATAAAGTTTGGGTGTGTGGATATTTCACTACATGTTACATTATTAAAGGTATACCAGCTTGGTGCTCCATCTCACAATTCTGTGGCAGTGAGAACATTTCGTTTGTTGGTTTGTTTTTATTTATTCATCTTCATGAAACAATTTAAACTGTTAATCATTGAAAACCAAAGGTTTTCATTGAGGTTTCATTTTTTCATTGAGAACTGAAATTCTGAATTAGATGTCAGAATGGCAGATGAGTTAAATGCCCTCTTATAAAATAGCTTATAATCTGTTTTCATTTTGTACACCTGCTTGTCCTGCAGTATTCTTGAGAATATAAAAAAAAGGATCATTTTATTGTATTAGGAAAACTGTTCCAATGAAAACCAAAGAAGTAACTGTGAAGACCAGCTGTAATTGGACTTTGACTCTTCCTTTTGGGCTTATTAATATTTACAGATTCTGTGAATATACATGAATAAAGGCACAGAATAAATGCAATGTAATATGTAGAGTTGTTTTTAAATATTTTGAATGTAATAACTATTTAACAAATTGATAATAAGTTTGTTTCTGTCTTTAACATTAGTTATTCCTCAATTTAATTAATATATAATTAATTAAATCAGTAGATATACAGTGGTTACTAAATTGTACTTGGAATACAGACGTTGTACTTGGAGTCATGGTGATGACAAGCTACATAAACATCAATTCTTCTGAACAAAGGAAAGAAACAAAAGACACAAAATAGAATAAAAGTCAAAAAGTGCCATTTAAGAGTATTACAAGTATAAAATTTCAGAGGAGAGAGAAATGTCCCTCTGGCTAAGGGTACGTGAAGATAATGTTACAAGTACAGAGGGGTGGAAATGTAGAATATGTGATACTCTTGCAGAGGAAAAGAAATCCATTATGCAACATTATGCTCTTTATGTGTGAAAAAGAAGTAGCAAGAGATAAATTTGAAAAGAAAGTATAGAAAGGGATTAAAAAGTATATATTATGAAACTAAAGATAAGAACAATACTCTGTAGGCAATAAGAATCTATTAACTGGTCGTGAGGGGTATAACTTTTACAGTGCTTTATGATTATTAATCCCTGCCATTGATTTAAGTTTATTTGAAGAGAGAGAGAAAATGGACCCAACGTAATGATTTGAGGCAGAATATCTAAAACACAGTGTGGGGTATGATTTGCCATAGCAAATGAACAATGATGGAGGCAGCCTCAAGACAGGCAATGATAGAAGAATATGCAGCACTTAAAATCTAAGTGGCAGTATACACTCAGGAGGAAGGACTAATTATTCTGGATCATTAACGGTGATGGCAGAATCAACAAAATGAGAATTTCAAGAGAAGCACAAGCAAAATTGAAAATGATTCAGAATGTCATGATTAAGGCTCTGGTAGGACATTCACATGGTGATGGAGAACAGGGAATATGCAAAGCTCACTTGGATTTGGGGAGAAATTTTGAGTTGGAATATATTGGATAATATGAAGAAGACAATGACTGAATTCACACTTGTGTATGAAAGTAACAAAAATACATTGATAGAAATATAAAAGCAAATGAATACATTTAAGGTAGCCTCACTACTGCCCTGGTGCCCCTCACCCTTGCTTGGACGTTAACTGTGGCAGGCACCCTGCAGGTAGCACTGGGAATCACACCTATAGGTATTGCTGCCTTATGAGATGCCCTGGAGTACGGAACTTGTTATTTGCTTTTACGCAACAGAATAGAGCAAAAGGGAATGTAATTTACATGAAGACACAGGTGTGAGCATCTTAAGATGATTGTGCTTAATTTACTAGGAATTCTTAGACATTTCAGGCCCTGTTGGAAAATCTCAAGAGGCAAAGAACTGCAGTGTGCATGTGTTTAGATGTCCCTCCAAACCCTTCTGCAGATGAGGTGGGACTTTCTTTTTCAAAGGTGGCTGAATCTGGAATGTGTGATGCTGAGATTAAGGGGATGTGGTAACTAAGCCACTACACATGAGAGAGTGGTTTAGCACTGCCCTAATCCCAGTAGACTCAATGGGAGAAAAGGGGTAGAAAGACACAGGGAAGCCCCTTTGCTGCTTTTGTTACCTTGTGCCAGCCAAATTGTTTTTTCTCTTTGAAGCCTGTTTTTCATCCCTGTCTTGGAGCCAGGCTATGAACTGAAACCTCTATGAATTGTAAGCCAAATAATCCTCTTCCCCTTTAACTTTGGGTGTCTAGTAGTTTGTCTCAGTAAGGAGAGAAAAGTAATTAACATAGCATCTAAGACCTGCAATCCTCCTCAACTGACAATCACAAGAAAAGGAAACTCACTCGGAATGGCAGGGCATGCCTGCAATTCTAGCACTCTAGGAGACTGAAGCAGGACAATCTCAAATTTGAGCCCAACCAGACCAACTTGAAGACTCAGCAGGCCTCGTCTCAAAATACAAAATTAAAAAAAATAATAATAAAATAAATGAATAAATCAAAAGGGCTTGGGCTTTAGCTCAGTAAGGAGACCTTTGGTTCATTCCTCAGTAAATCTCTCAAAGCCAGCAAGCAAGCAGCAAGAAAGGAAAGGAAGTTCTCAGGCCCAACAATAGTAACAGACTGAATTCTGCCAGGAATGACAAGGGTATGTAAGACAAATCTTAAACCTGGGATATTCTAAAGACAATAGATTTTGTTTATTGATGTATTAGCAAATGAAAATATTTCTGTTTAGATCATTATACACAGTGTCTTTACCATTGTTATTTTCTAGTTATTTTTGTTATGAAAAAATATGTTTTCATAGATTGGCTGTTATATTTTCTTTATTAATATCTACTTGTATTATATTAAAATAAAATTTTTTAAAAAGTTAATTGTATACAAAGAAAGAAGGATAGAGAAAAATAATGAATATGCTTTACCTAGGTTAATAAAACTGTGATTCAAAGAGATATTACTAAATACTAAAGTTAGATCATGTTTGAAACTCATAATAATAAAATAATTATTGAAACATTTTAGCACATTTATTTATGAGCCAGATATTAAGTCACATCTAGGGCTCAGTATTAGGATAACTATTTTATGATGAGGATTAATGGAAAGATTTTTGTAAGGACAATGCCAGTAAAGTGGTAAGGTTGAAAAGGTTTCTTCCACCTCCCTTTGCTGTCCAGTTTCATCCTAGTCACACCTTACAACACTTAGAGCCCTTATAAGACTCTTTAGATCCTCTCAGGTCGGTAAGTCTGTAAATCTGCTATTGTTACAAAATTAAGAAGAGGAGAGAATCAAGGCTCTTGTGAGCTTAACAAAATTCCCGTTTGCAAAGCAAGTGTTGGATCAGGAATAAAATCTAATTTAACTCAGTAGCTCCTTTCTTTTCTTGGTGAATAATATGTGTGTTTGTGTGTGTGTGTGTGTTTTCATTTTGTAACTGGCAATGCAATATATCATGTATTGTGGATTAATGTATCAGTATCTACATGGAGAAAGAAAGTATCTCATGACACCTCAAGAGAATTTTTGTCTGTATTCATCCAGTCCAATATACTTTGTAAATCAAAAATATAAAGGAAATAGAGATAAATCTATGTCCAGATTCAGACTTAGTTTAGGGACATTTCACTTTTTCTCAGCCTCAAATCCTATCTCCAATCTTGTAAATTTTAGCTTCACATCACTTTCTTTTCACTATTAAATTCTTAGATTCAAGCATAAATTTATTATTTAAAGAATTTCAACTGCTTTCAATTAACATCTATGTCTGTAGTCTTGTCCTTCAAATCATCTTCTGAAAGTATCTTCTAAAATGCTGATTATAAATAAGATCCATAAGTGCCATGTGCTACCTGTTTTTTTCTTCACTAATCTGTTAGCACTAGACACAAAATGTATAGTCTGAAAAAACTGGAAATGAGTTTTAAAAATATGATTAAGACTGTACATTGTGCTTCAGTAATACAATCAATGTTATATAGATACCACTTATTTTCAGCCACTCTTCAAAATTCAGCCTGTCCTAACAATGTTCTCTACGAATGTCTAAGACTCTTGGGGGACCGGCAGGGTTTTACTATTACTCCTTTGTTAAAAACTTTAAATGGCTTTCAAACCTTAAATGACTTGAAATTATTTCAAGAATAAAGCCAAAGTCCTTAAAAATGTACTCCATACATTGAGCTTGGTACAAAAGAAAAATGAGGGTCAATGAATTACATTGTTTGTTTTGCTTAAACTTTTCAAATGTTCTCAAGGAGGTAATATGTGAACCTCAGCTCTGGCAGAGACAAGCCTTCCTGACCTGCCCCTACCTTTCATTGGACTGTCTGGGTTTAGCACTGCTCGCTGCCTTCTTCACTTAAATTCAAATCATAGGATTCATAAAAGTATTTGTAATTGCATCTTCATATTGTTTTACAATTACTCAATTTTGTGGGGAAAATTCTGTATTTGCTTCTCAACTGACTGCCTAGGAGGACAATAGTAAGCTGTCCTTCAAAAGCAGAGATTGAAGGTTTCACTGAAGCCCGTCAGTTTTACATTGGTAAAAGTAACTACCACGTTTTACAAGCCGATAAGCCTCACCTACCTAAAATGTGCATCCCCTCTTACGGTCCCTGCCAAATTTTATTTCATTTCTTTGTATACATACCTCTCCACTTTTAATGCTATAGAATCTTGATTACACAAACTACATTTTGTTGATTTTTATGCCTATTAGGTCTAATATACTACTTGGCCTAGACAAAGTTGAGAATTTGTGTGACATGTTAAGAAATTTCCACAGCTTCTATTTAAAAGGCTGTGACTACTGAATATTAACTCTGTGACAGGGGAGAATATTATGACTTATATCTAGATGTCTCCCCCAAGCTTCATGTGCTTCTAGGCAGAACTTTTCCAAAGTGACTGGATAGAGGGTGTGTGAATATGATTTAAGGATGTGTGATAACTAGATTAATCCACTGATTCGTTTAGCAGGGTTCTGGGTGTAGAAAATGGGAAGTCCCAACTTGGGTGTGGGTGGCACCATTCAATGAGCTTTTACTCTGTATGGAATAAAAGGGAAAGAGAGACTCCCTGCTTGCTGCTTCCTGTTTGCCCACACCATGGACTTTCTCCTCTACCATGCTGCCCTGTCTTGAATCCAGCCAACCATGGTCTCAAACCTCCACAAACTAGAGCTACAATATACTTTGAGTCCTCTAACTTGTGAGTTTTGAGTATTTTTCCCAGCAACAAGAAAATAACTAAGGCAGGAAAAATTTTAACCACTCTGATATTTTATACCATTAACTTTATTATGAGCATATTAATAGTACAGATCCATAGAAATACCATGTAGATTTAAAAAGAGAGTGCTTAATACTTCCCATGTATTAAGGGCTCAAGTAGTGTTACATATGGTCACTTGTGAAAACCACCAAACATGTCTAGAGTTTTTGTTATTGTAGTGCAAGTATAATGACTCCTACTTTGAAGACATTTTATGAGATTCAAACTAGAAAATGAATTTTACATAAGCATTTAAACAAATGTTATTTGCAAATGGAAACACATTTGAAGTATAAATGGTAACTCTCCCCATATACTGAAATATAATATAAGGGTTGTTGAATTTAATTTATGACTATTTGTATGAAAGTTTTGGATTGCAGAGATTTAATTGTAGGGAAGTCTATTTGAGCTAAATCTAAGGAGATCTTTTCTAAAACTCATATTTATACAAAAAAGAGTACCATTTTTCATTTTCTCATGTTAATTCCATTCCAATGGAAACCAAGTCTTTGTAAATAGGGAGGGATGGAGAGGTTTAAGGGAGGGCAGGGTAATGGGAAAAAAATAAGACTCAAGATGTATTATGTAGAGGTACAAATCTCCAATGATGAATGTCATTATATTATATACCTAAAGTGTACCAATAAAATTAATTTTTAAAAAAGGATACCATTTAGATACAGGAGTTTAAAGCATGGGTTGAATGACCAACTGTTTGCAATGTCAATGTTAACATTCTGAAATGAATCAGTTTTGGCAAAATGATCTCTACAACTGTTTCCAACTTTTATATTTTGTTATTATATGTTTTATTCCTTTTATTTTAGTTTTACTGTACAACATTTCTAAGTAAGCCAATTATTTTTTATTTTCTTAAAAATATACTGCATCGAAAAGAATAATTTAAATATCCTTTACTTAGTATTCTACACATATGTAATAAGCAGAATGTCTGTGCTTAGTGGGGGGAAATTGAGGCCATACTAATTTTAGAATATCTACTTTTAAGAAGAAGTTTTTTTTCATTCTCTTTCGGAAGCAAAGCACCTCAAAAGGAGCCTCATTTATTCCAAGCTTTTAAATGAATTTTGTAATTATTATTTTAATGAATGATTAATACATAGCATAAGAAAATTAAGAGAATGCAAATAAGCCTATGGAATTAAATGTAACAAAATGTTGCTTGGTGAAGCAGCAGATGTTGAATGTTATACATTATCTGCGATCCTAGTTGTAAGGTTGTGCCAGGTCTGTGATGATAAGTGAAACACATTTTTTCAGGCCCCAGTGAGACATTTGATCAGTGTTTAAGTGGCAGACAGGCTTCATTATTACAGGGTCCAGCAGGTGTAGGTATTCAGAAGGGGCCTGTCATTAAAGGATTTTGTGTGTGTGTACTAATTATATTTCTCATTTCCAAGCAGCAGCATTGTCATTGCTCTAGCATTTGTCATCCTTCCAGCAGGTAGTATAGATATAATGAAAGATAAAATATTGTGTTCATGATCATGTGGAGTTATTCTGGAATTCTGGGAAGGTATGATGAGAAAATCTGTCCTTTTCTTCCAAAATGTCATTAAGAAACAGCAAGTGGAGTCAGATGGGAAAGGTTAAGGAAGGAAATAGTCTCTACATGTGTGTGTTTTCTACTTTGTACTGTTTCTTGAGATATATACATATAAATAGTGACATTTTAATACTAACCAATCATTTACTTTTACTACACCATAAAGTCTCAAAGTATTTGCACATTTGTCATTGTATTAAATCCTGAAAGTCTATAAATTTAATTCCATAAAAACGAAACTCAGATATTTGCAAAGTGTCTACATATCGACTCAGAATTTCACTTGAAATTTCAGGTTTTAAAGTCCAAGACACTTTATGCCAACTCACATTGCATCTTTAAATTGAAATAAATAAATAGAAAACATTAAAGAAGAAATAGAGCAGTATAAAGCTTTGTGAGATGTAATTGGATTTTCTCTGTGCACATCATCAATAGTGGATTTGTTTTATTAGTTCTGAAATGTGTTCTGCAATCAGTTTTATGAACCACTCTATTGGTTTTTAGATACAACAACAAAGTCAAATGTCCAAACAACTATCAGAAACATAACTTCAAATTTAAGATCATTTCCTGTTAAACATTTTCTTTCTCTCTGCTTTAGCTACTTTGAAGGCAAAATTAAATGCAACTTTGAATTTCTTTTTAAATATTAAGCACTGAAACATCTAAAATGTAATATTTCTTAAATTTTTGACTTCCAAAAACTTTAAGTACTTTGCAAAAAAAGTTTTTAATCATATTTCAAAGATTACTATGTGTCTAAAAGTTAATCCAGCATTAAAACTTCAAAATTTCTTATAAGAATACTTTTGAGGAATGGGGATTTAGCTCAGTGGTTCTTGCGCCTGCCTCGCAAGGACAAGGACCTGAGTTCAATCCCTGGTACCAAAAAAATAAATAATAATACTTTTGATATTTTAAATTTTTGGATTATTTTGTGAGCTTAATTGTGTGTGTGTGTGTGTGTATATATATATGTATTTCCAAAAACTTATCTGCCAATTAATCGTACAGAGCATTCTATACCCAGAGGAACCTAGTTTATTCACTATTTTGGGTTAAAATTGTTTAGGGTGAAATAACAATTTATAAAATTTAATTAAGGAACAAACTAAGCATATTAGAATTATTGCACTGATAATTTTTATTACTTGATCCTTTTTGGTGATATTGTTACAGGACAATGAATTTGGGAAATAATTCCATTATCCTATATGAAAAAAAATTTATGGTTATCATTGTTTTCACCATTGTCTTTTCCCAATTTTCTATACTTTAGCTAGAGTGAGCAACTTTAAGTGCAGTCCTGGTCTTTCAGCTAACGCTCTAAATCCTTTAACAGTTACTTATGGGAGGTATAAGTTCCAATATTCTTATCCTACCATCTAAGACTCTGTGTTATCTGATCTACCTCTTGCTTCAAATGCAACTTTTTTCCTTTATTTTGCTATAATTGTTTGGTACTCCTATCATAAAATAGAGACGTGCATGTTTTGTATAAGTTGATGCTTTATACATTGAGAAATGTTTTCAATCTTTCTTTTGGCAAAATTTTACCATTTCTCTTACACCAAATAATCTATTCCTTAGTAGCAAAGCCATTAAGTGATCCCCAATTTCCATATTGTACTATTTTTTCCTCACAATAATAAATTATTAACTGGTACATGGCTGCCTACAAAAGTCTTTATTTCTCAGCATTCCTTGAAATTAAGAGCAGTCTTGTAGTAAGGTTATGGCTAATAGAATGCATGAAGTTGCCTAATGGAACCCTTCTGAAATTTTCTTGAATCAGCAGTGATATGTATCTTCTTTCCCTATATTTCATTATCTTCATCTGCATTTCTGGAATGGGGAGACTAAGGGTCACACCAAAATTCCCTCCTGTTTTTTGTTTTGTTTTTGGTTTTGGGGTTTTTTTGAGGCCTTGGAATACTCTGGTCACTAACTGGATAACTAAATTCTAAGTATATATCATTTGTCAAGATGAAACTCAATTTCAACACCATGAAAACTAATAATAGATTTAACCCACAATTGCATTTCTGTTCCTAAAAAAACCCCCAAATATCTCCAATTCCTTGAGGCCCAATTTAATACTGTTAATGACAATATTATTTACTGTGTCTTTGGAAAATCAAATAGCACTTCATAACACTCTCATTATATCACTGTTGCGTCATCAAATCATATCATAGGTGGTATAAGAATAATTTGTTTTCATGCCTGTCTGGCAAGTGAGAGGCCCTGAGTTTGATTCCTGGTACTCCTGCCCCCCCAAAAAATTATTTTCATTGCTGTCTTTGCAACAATCATGAGTTTTGTAAAAAAAGACTTAGGACTTGCAAGTCTTCATATTCCCAAACCAGAGCATATCTCCTAGTTCATAGGAAGTATGTATACTTTTTTATGGAAAAAAAAAGAATGAATTGAAAATATTATTTGTATGTTATACATAAAACATGTTAATTTATTAGCCTCTTGAGACTGATTTACATATACTTTCACAGTTTATTAATTTCACAAATGTGTCACTAATTATTATTTGCTTTTTAATGGCTATGATATGGAAAAAATGAATGACTAACTCCTTGTGTTTTATTTTACTAAAAGAAATACATGGTAATAAAATCTAAATGAATTCATTTTTTCTCAATCAGTAGATCCACAATTTATTTCTCAAAATGTTCAAGATTTTGGCAAATGGTGCCAGCACAGAGGAGGAGGCTTCCAGGCTGAAATACCACCACTTTCAGCACAGAGGAGGTGAGCCAAACCAGTGCCAGCAATGCTCCCCCTACCATCAAAATGAGAAGGCACATAAACAAGCCACAAAACCAGACTTCCAGATCATCTACAGAAACCCCAAAGGGAAAGGAGATGAAACATTCTGATATTCAACAACCTGGACTCCCTGAACTGGCAAAAAAAAGGGGATATGAAATAAATTCTCAGATAACAGCAGAGATTGTGCCCATAGTGCAAGACATGATTAATATATCTAGAAAGGACACATAAAAAAAATAGAGGAGGGCCAGGGATTTAGCTCAGTCTTTCTGCCGCCTGGCTCAGAAGTTCAAGGTCCTGAGTTTGATCCCTGGTAACAAAAATAAATAAATAAATAAATAAATAAATACAAAAATAATAGAGGAGGTGAGGAACAACATGGAATCCAAAAATAGGAAAAAATGGAATCCATAAAATAGATGCAGATTTCCAGGAGTTTAAAATCACCATTGAAAGTCTACACAGAGGAATGACCAAATGTGAGGACAGAATTTCAGATAAATAAGATAAGAGAGCAATTAGTGACCAGGAAAAGAAATTTTCTTTAAAGTTGTAAGGGACCGTGAGAAATTGATCCAGCTGGTGCTAGACTGTGCAAAGAATAACGTAAGACTAATTGGAGTCAATGAAGAAACAGGAGTGCAGACAACATAAAAAAAACTTTTCACAAAAGTGATGACAGAAAACTTCCCAAGCAGAGGAAAAGAACTTGACATACAGATAAGTGAGGCACATAGGACTCCAGATAGCCTTGGTCAAAAAAAAAATCCAAACATAGGCATATAATTTTAAAGACTCCTGAAACCCAACAGAAGAAACAAATTATAGAATCAGCTAGAGAAAAGAAACAAATCACATACAAAGGAAAGCCCATCAGAATCACAGCAGGCTTCTCAACACAAACCCTCAAGGCAAGAAGAGCTTGGAGTGATATATTCCAAGCCCTAAAGGAAAGCAGCCTCCAACCCAGATTGATGTACCCTGCAAAACTATCTTTCAAAATTTATGGTGACATAAGATACTTTCATGACAAAGAGTACCTTAGTAACTTCATGAATACCAAACCAGCAGTCCAAAAAATTTTAGACAAAATACAAGGAAAAGAGAATGAGGATCACAACCCCAAGAAGCTCAACAGAGTGAATCCCATGACAAAAAATTAAAAACAAAGGGGGAGAATCCAACAGAAAGAAAAAGTCATGACGATGATAAATCAATGCATATCAGTTTTAACCATAAATATTAATGGTCTCAATTCACCAATCAAAAGAAATAGACTGGCAGAATGGGTCAAGAAGCAAGATCCAACAATATGTTGCAAACAAGAAACATACTTAATTAAAAAAAAATTCATTGGCTGAAAGTTAAAGGGTGGAAAACAATACTCCATGTGACAGGAACCCTAAAAAAGCAAGTGTAGCTATCTTCTTTGCAGATCAAGTGGATTTCAACCAACACTGATTAAGAGAGACAAAGAAGAACATTACATCCTTGTAAAGGGAACAATCCAAGAGGAAGAGATAACAATCATAAATATCTATGAGCCAAACACTAGTGCACCCAACTATATTAAACAAATACTAACGGACATGAAAAATCATGTAAGCACTAATAGAGTAGTAGTGGGGGACCCACTGTCATAAATAGAAAGATCAACTAGACAAAAAGTAGGCAATGAAGTACTAGAACTGAATCAATCTCACAAAAAAAAATGAATTTAACAGATGTTTATGGAGTATTCTACCCCTCAAAAGAAGAATACACACTCTTTTCAGCTACACATGGGTCGTTCTTCAAAATAGACCACATATTCACTCATAGAAGGTATTTAAGTAAGTGCAAAGAAATTGAAGTTATTCCCTGTATATTGTCAGACCATAGTGCGATGAAATTGGAGATCAATAGCAAAAGAAACTGCAAGAATTTCATAAACACATGGAAATTGAACAACACACTTCTAAATAAGCAGTAGGTCACA
>NW_004624792.1:11053738-11087432 GCF_000247695.1 Heterocephalus glaber
ATTTTCACCTGCTGTTCCTCAGACAAAGGTCTACTATCTCGAATCTATAAAGAACTTAAAAAATCAGACCTCCCAAATTTAAAGACCCAGTCCAAAACTGGGCTTTTGAAATGAACAGACATTTCTCAAAGAAGTAAAAGTAGCCAATAAATATATGAAAAATTGTAAAACATCACTGGTCATTAGAGAGATTTAAATGAAAACAACCCTGAGAATCCACCTCACCTGAGAAAGAATGGCTGCTATCATGAAATCAACCACTAATAAATGCTGGTGGGCTGTGGGGAAAGAGGAACCCTGCTCCACTGCTGGTGGGAGTGTCAACTGATGCAACCACTGTGGAAATCTGTATGGAGATAACTCAAAGAAATAGGACTATAGGTCCCACTTGACCCAGCTATTGCCCAGCTGGGTATCTTCTCCAAAGAATTAAAATAATCATACCACAGTGATATATGTGTACCCATGCTCAGCAGCACAGTTTGTAATACCTAAAATTTGGAAACAGCCCAAATCCCCATCAACTGGAGACTGGATAAAGAAAACGTGTTTTTTTTGTTTTGTTTGTTTTTTTTTATAAAATGGAGTACTTCTCAGCCATACAAAACAAGAAATTAGGGCCATTTATAGCTAAATGGATGCACATTGAGGAGATACTCTTAAGTGAAATAAATGGGACACACACGTGTAAATACCAAATAGTTTCTGTAGTGTGAGAAACTGAAAGTGTAAATAAGGACTAACAGGTATAATAGATAATGTGAAATAGAAATAAAAGGGGCAAAGGGGAAGGGGAAGTGGGAGGGGTAGAGAAGGGAAAGGAGGAAATGGAATTAATATGAGAAAATGAACAAATGGAAACAAAATCTTTGTAAATAGGGAGGGATGGAGGGATTGAAGGGAGGGCAGGGGAAGGGGAAATGAGAACCAAGAAAGATTATGTAGAGGTGCAAATTTCCAGTGATGAATGTCATTATATTATACACCTAAAATGTACCAAGTAAATTAAATTAAAAAAAAAGATTTTGGCAAATGAACATATTTGCTAATAAAATTTGATGTAAGAAAGGTTTAATCTCTCCATAGGAAACGTTAATCCAATACCTGTAATAAATGCTATCATGGAATTTGAAACTTAATTCTTTTTTGAAACTACTTTTGAGAAAAAGCTGTCTTAAATTGTTGGGCACAAATTATTTTCATAGTTATTGGTAAGGTTTTAATTTTCTATAAATTATGTTTTTCTTGTGTATGAACAATGAACTTGAAGCTATGTTTCACTATTTAGCTACCTCCAGCCAGAAGAAATGAACCCCGAAATGGTCAACCATTAGCATTAGAAATTTTGAAAACCTAAGATAATGTTACCAATCTTAGCACATTGAACCATATATGAACACAGGAGTTCAGTGAGAAACACAAGGCCATTTTATGATGTCAGTTGTGTAATTTGAAGTTAAACTGCAAATGGCAATTCTGTTTTTGCAGAAAGTGGTATGTTTTCAACATAAATGTGAGAATTTTCTGCTGACTCTTTCCACAATACATTACATAACTTCGTTAGTTTATATAAAAATTGATGTGTATATTGATTTGGAAAAAGCGTAGAAAGCTCTTCTGATTTGTTGGTTTAAAAATCATTTTCTCCATCTAACTCTTTTGTTCTTCTTTCAATTGATTGGCAACATGTGAGAATAATCCAGGGTGTAGCCACAACCTTAGTTGATAAGAAGGTCTTCTACTGACTCAAGAATAATTCAGCTCCCCAGGAGACAAATACCTGTTTCTGCAAGCTAATTGACATTTGGTATTTTTAAAATTTCTTCTATAATTATCATTTTAACTCTCTGAAAGGGTAAGAGCCAAATAGTCTTTAATTCTTCATCTAGTATGTTTGATGAAGCACAAAGACAGTTCGTGGGGTTTTTTTAGCTTTCTGAAAATATATTGCAAATGCATTGCATGTGCAAATTCAGCATATTCCAAGGCTCTAAAAGATTTCAGACATGTAGGTCTAAATGGTAATTTTTGCATTACTGTCTTAGTTACTTTCCTATTTCTGGGACACAATACTCAACACTCACAAGTTAAAGGGGAAAAGGTTTATTTTGGCTCACAGTATGTACAGGTTTCAGGCCACAGTTAACTGGTTTCAAGGCAGGGTGGCATGGCTGACTGGCATGATAGAGGAGAAACAGTTCATGGGAGGACAGGCAGGAGACAGCCAGGTTTTCTACTTCTTTTCCTTTTTATTCCATCCACCCTCAAGCCTATTGGTTGGTGACACCCACATCCACGGTAGGGCTTCCCTCTTCAGCAAAATCACTATCCTCTCCCAGAACAAACCTAAATCAATCATTTGACTAATTCAGTATTACACTCTCCTGATCTGGTCACTCCAAAAATCCCCACCCATGAAGGCATGTGGCTTTAGGGGAACACCTACATATAAGCCATAACAATTGCTGTTTTGCATCTTGTTTTATTTGTTTCTGCATGAACTCTGTGTTGTGATATATGGAGCTCTCAGCTCTCTCTCTCTCTCTCTCTCTCTCTCTCTCTGTCTCTCTCTCTCTCTCTCTCTATATATATATTCTCTTTTATATGTGTCTCCAAAATTCAAGCCTTGTTTACATTTGTTTAAATGTGAATTCTGTAAAGTACTCTCTTCTCTTCTCTCCTCTCCTCTCCATTTTTCTTTCTTTTTTTTTTATACTCAAGCTGCCTGTGATTCAGGATCTGATATTAGAGCTAATCTGATGAATTTGGCTCAGTAAGTATAAAGAGACAACTTTACTCACATTTTGTATATTTTATAACAATATGTATGAGAAATGACAAACAAGAACAAAATTTTCTCTAAATGAAAAAAAATTAAAGAAAATGCATCTCAGAAATCATAGTGACCTCGTAAATCACTATAACTTATAAATATGTGTGTGATTTCCTAGTACCTAAAACCAATTTTAATGTAAATAACTTAGGTAGAGCTTGTCAATTACTACAGTCTCTATCCCATATTTTACCTGTGCTGTGGGATCTGTACTGTTGATCTATTTACAGTCTGTTCACCTTTCACAATCATTTTGTGCAGAACACCACATTAACTAATTTGAACTAAAACTCTTGATGCAGTAACGTAAAACAACAAAGAAACAATTTCAAAAAAGTGAGATCTGAGAAAGAGTTGCTCCATTATTTGGGGGTCTCTTGTTTTTGGAACCCTGCTTCTCCTGGAGTAATCAGCGAATGAGTGCTCAAAAATGATTCCCATATCCACAAAGAGTAGCCATCCTAGTAAAACTCCTGAAGTTTGGTTTGGGACTTTGAAGATGTTTCCTAAGATGTTTGAATCAGCTACCTCCATCTGCATCTACAGTTTAATTTCAATTGTCCTGGGTGGCTCATAAAGCGTCAAGGTCTTAACAAGATTTAGATGATCTTACATTCTGAGATATTCTAGAAATTTAAGATAGGTATTTAAAAATATTTTCAGAAGAAAAGAAAAAAAATTCCATGAATTAAGTAATTTCTATAAATAACTTTTTAATACACTACCCTGCAAAATGAGAGCCAAGATAGAAACTAAAAATTTGAGAGCAACTCTCAAAAATTGAATATACTGAAAAACTTTGTTCCTGTATGATAAAGCCTTCAAGGACATTTACTATGCAAATAGTTTTCATCTCTAGTATAATATCACTATAAATAAAATTTGCACATTTTCTTTTTTTCTCAATCTTGCATCATGATCAAATTTACACTACTGTCTTTTACTGCATTTCCTTTTAGGAAAATATCTACGAATTTGTCTTTCCCCGTATTCCTCTGTATTTAGGCTGATGAGTCCTGTCTCTTTCTCATAAGCCACTGCCTCATTAGATTTACTATTTTCTTCTTGTGAGCCACACTTCTCAGTGAAGTATTTGATCCTCCTTACCAGGGCCTGGAAATTTTCACTTCATTTTTAAATTTTTACTATTTTTGTCACCCGCTTTAATATATTGTTTTATTTAGCAATCTTCTGAGTATCTTTTGTTACATCTTTCTTCATAGATTCTTTTGGCAATTGTAGGGACAGAGCACCATTTGCTATTTCTTTATCTTGAATTTCCTATAGAAGCTCTTTGGCAAAATTATCATCTGATTCTTGACTACAGATACTGTTACTGCACAGATTATAGTCCGTACTTCTTGATTTGCTATGTAGAAAACTCTTCAGTGATGCAATTTCCAAAATGCCTAAATGTCAGGTGAATTTACTCACATTCCACTTTTAATTTTCATTTTATTTTCTTATCTTGTGTTTCTTCAACTTCTGATCTACTTTACCAATGATTCTTTTTGAGAGTCTATGGCTGTTTTTGTTTTGTTTTGTTTTGTTTTGTTTTGCTTTGCCAAGGATTGTCTTAGAGGTTTTAGAAGAAAGATTTTCAAAATCTTTTACTTTGATGTGTGGTCTCTTACTTACAAACTGAGAAGATATAGAGTCTGAAAAATCTTATGACGTCCAAAGTGCATAAGAGTCATTTTTGGAGAGGGCTATCTGAGTCTCGCATCCCATTTGAGTTTTAAATTCTGATCTCCATTTCTTCCACCCAGAAAGACTGTCAGCTTTGTGCACACACACGTGCACACATAAAAACCATTTGGATATATATACACACATGTGTACTTATCCATACATACACGTAATAAAATATTGTTGAAACAATTCTCAATGAATGGTGTTAACTAAAATATTAAGAAAAAACTCTCAAAATCTTCAGGCACAATCTAATCTGATTAATATACAAGAATACAGTAGGGATGTCTGAGGCTAGTGGTCAAATGCTTCCTTAAAAAAAATGACAAAAACATAATAGGCAAACACATAAAAGAAAAGGACAGATTCATACCAAAAGAGTGTGAAAAAAGGGTACACATAATGCTAAAAGATACAATTCTCAACAAAGATAAGAGTTATACATATTTATAAACACAAGAATATAACAACTTTTATAAAACAAAATAATCAACAAAGGAAGAAATTAAAAAACTAAAATTTGAAAATTTAATTTCTCTCCTTCAAAACAAATATTCAGGTTCTTGATTAACATGCCTTTATATGTTTATATCAAGTTCTAAACATGCTTTATATCCATTAAATAACCACTCACAAAAATTACTGTAAAGTAGACCACAAAGAAACAGTAATTTTCAATACAATACTTATAACTTCCAAACAAAGTAAAAAAATAGAAATCAATAAAACCCATCCTCCACGTCATTGTACATAGATACTCTTGACACTCTAGAAATGAAAGTTATGATTCTAAACAATTCTTGAGACTAAGAAATATAAAAATACTATTAAAGTTTCTAAAAATCAAAGAATTAATATGGGAAAATCCATTATATTCAACCAAAGATATCACAGGAAAATGTGTAGCATTGGCTATCTTGCTGTCTACCTACTTACCTGCCTCTTTGATAGCTTTTCATCACAGTGGAAAAATACATGAGATAAATAATCTCAATAGTAAAAGATTTATTTTGGTTCATGGTTTCAGAGGTTTCAGTCCGTAATGATCTGACTCCATTGTTTCTGGGCCTGTCATGATGCAGACCATGGCAGAAAGATGTAGTAGATGCAAACTGCTGACCTCATAGCAGACAGGAGGCAGAGAGCAAAAAATAAAGGGGGGCGGCAGAGCATAATATACCCTTCTAGGACACACCCTCACTTACCTACTTCCAACTAGTCCCCACCTCCTACAGTTTCTAGCATCTCCAATAGTTCACTCAGTCTTGACACCATCAGTAGATTAATCAATGATGAAATCAGATCCCTCATGATCTAATCACATCTGAATACTGCAGCCTTGTGGACCAATCCTTCATTCAAAACAAGTGCCTTTGGAGGACATATTAGATCCAAATCCTTACAGTACTAAAATAAGTGAGTTGAACACCCAGCACCTTATTAGGGTCTGGGGCTTGAGGGCTTGAGGGATCTGCTTCCCTGTGTTAGAGAGCAGAGAAGAGCACAGTTAAGGAATGAACGTGAGGACAAGCAACACTAAAAACTTACTAAGAGCCTTACATGATTTTATCTGGAGTCCAAAAATTATAGGGAACCTGACTATCTTTAGAAACACTATGTGCAAAGCAGTAAATTTTATGATTATGACTTTGAAAATTGGTGTAATTGTTTATATTTTACAAATAAAAGTTTATTAAAAGTCTAAGGTTCCGGGGCCGGGGATTTAGCTCAGTGGTTCCACCGGCCTCTCATGGGCAAGTATCCCCGGTACCAAAAAAAAAAGAAATCAAATCTAAGGTTCAAAAGGTTTAAATATCTCACCTAAATTGGCATATTTAGTAACAGTGTCTTAAATAAAGGTTTCATCTTTTAAATATAATGTCTTTGCTACTTTGTTTTTTCTCTGATTTACACCACAAATAGTCCAGTGTCTAGAAGAGGGACATTTAACTGCCCGGACACAAAACAACACTCAAGATGCACAGATATACAACTAGTCCTTGAGATTTCAGGAATATAATATTAGAGGTCTTACTTGTATTATTCACAGCTTCATTCTTGGGATATTCCCTGGGGACTTTATGAGACACCAAGGAAAATCATATTTTGTATACACATATTTGCATCATAAAATGCCTGTAATAATGAATATATATATGCAAATGCCCAAAAGAAGAAAGCAGTGTTTCCACCTAGAAATTAGGATCCCCTAGGGATTTAATTAGAGGAGTATTCAAGTTAATCTGCCTGCCACATTCCCCAGAGATTAGTATCTATGTTGAATTCAGAGCAAATCTGCCAGAAATTCCCAGGAAACCCTTAGATACATGGTCAGGTTCAATTCCCTAGTGATGCATAAGGAGGACTGAGAGAACATGATACTATCTCAATTTGTACAATGGTTTCTTTTCCAGGTAAGAAAGCTAGATTGGCAACTGCACCCTCATTCAGGCACTATATACTCAACTTCACACCTGATCTCCTGAACGCAGAATCACAAGGAATATGTTATGTGTGTTGATTAAAATACTCAATTAAGTTTCTGATCTAGGTTTATTTGTTAGTAAGGTTAGTTCACCTTAAGTATTCTTTTCAGCTGCAAAACCTGTAGTATAGATTAAATTATGCTTTTAATCATATTTCAATGTTTAAATAATGAGTACAAATAACACTCCTGTTCCATCACTACTGCTACTCATCTCTAAGTAAGTATTTGCAATATGTTCATCATATTATAGGTCTCATCACATTCTTCCAACAATTTTGGAAGTTAGCAAAATTAATACAGTGAACTGAAAAGATGTTCTGATGAAATGCTCCTAAACTTTACTTGCATGAAACAATAGATTTCACTCAATACAAGAAAAAAAATTTACCAATTAAATGAAGACAAGAACATTCAGTCTAATACGAAAAAATATTGTAACATAAATATATTGTTACGAGGTATTCCACAGAAATTCATTTGGGACTCCCAGCTGATTGGGCTTTCATCTTAGCTCTCCCTTCAATGCTTTTTCTTGTCTGGCTCCTAATATCTTAGATTTACAGTGCTCTCTTTATAGTATGTCATATAATTCCCTACCAACTCCTTGTCCATTTTAATGTAAACTTAATGGGATAGAAAGTTTATTTTGAAGATAAATATTTCTTTCAATCCGGGATCAAGTCATCCTCTTTTTTGTTGGATAGCTAAAATCAATGAAAATGGGCTATCCTATATTGGTAATACTAGTAAATGTTAAAAATTATTGGAGAAATAATAAATGCACACAAAATCAAATCTGTATGATACCATTTACATGAGATATGTAAAGTACCTCAACTCAACTAGTAGTAACAGAAAGTAGAAAGATGGTTATCAGAGGCTGGAGGAAGAATAAAAAGGAATTTTTGTTTAGGGAACATAGAATTTCAATTTTGCAAGATAAACTACTGGAGATCTCTTTTATAAATAATAAATAAACTTACTAGTAATGAATTATATTTAATAGTATACCTAACAGTAATGAATTATACACTTTCCCCACAAATTTACATAATAATTTTATTTGTCTTACATGGAATTATTTCATTATTTCAACCATCTATATCTTCCTGGCACATGTTAAAATGCAAATGCACATAAACTATTAGCAAACATGAAGATTAACATGAATTGTCAGATTAGAAATGCAGTTTCCTGACCCGAGAGATGAGCAGTCACCAATGGGTTTGAACATTGCCCTATTCTACATCAAAGACCACAGTTCACTACTTGTACTGTATTGTGAAATGAGTTTCCTTTCCAAAAAATGAAGTGGCAAAATCACCTAGGAACACAAAATATCTTAGAGTCCTGCAGTGTCTTCAGCGTGAAGTTCAATATTTTGGATTTGCCTATAAATCTGAGCTCTCTACAATCTACTTCTGAACTTTTATCCTCATCTACTACCATTACACACACATTCTTCTCAGACATGACCAGTATTCCAATATTCACATGCTGCAAAATTTCACATTTGAAAACATTCTTCCTATGCTCCCTTCTTTGTGCTGTAGAGGCTTTCAATCCATTCTCTCACCTTTTTCAGTGATCCGAACATGGACCTACCTCGGTCATATTCTTGTGAAATCCCCCTGATGTTCCCTATACCAGAGTCAGTTTCTCTACTAGGCCCTCAGAGACATAATTTGTGATCTCTGGAAATAAATGAAAAACAATAGTTGACCTAGTCAGGGACTCAGAATTCAAAATATTAAGGCTTTTCCTTCACTATTAGTTTCTTTCCAACAGCAGAGACCAAATTTCTCTGTGGAATGTTAACTTCACTGTAAGCAGAAATCAGTAAGAATTAATGAGAAGTTGAATTTATGGAGGCCACAACAGGTAAAACAAATATAATTTTAAAGTCAATTCTATTGCTAAACTGGGGACATCTCCCTCATCTGCAAATTCCTTCTAGTCTACTATGGGTCTATGACTCAAGGACTTTATATGGGCCTGACTTAGGTTTCAACTGATTTTTTTTCTTTGTTTTCTACTGCAGATCAATTATATCTTTATTTGATTATAAAATGGTGTAAAATAATTCACATGGAATCACAAAAGATCCTTAATGCTAAAATAATTTTTATAATTATAATAACTTTTATTTGTTTCTTATTTTGGGAGAATAAGAATGGACATCATGATTTACTATCTTAGCAGATTCTTAAATAATGTATACAGTACAATATTGTTATACATTGAAAGAATATTGTATAATATGTATAGATTTATGCATGCATAAGTAAATTAATTAAATTACTATTACAATGATCATATAATATTTATAAAATATTTATATTATATAAGATATTTATAATATAATTGTATAATTATAATAATTATTAAAATTATTTTTTCTTGTTTTTTGGGGTAAGAATGGTCATCATTATTGACTATTTTAGTAGATTCTTAAATACTGTATACAGTACAATATTGTTATACATAGGAAAGATAAAACATAACATGTCTAGATTTATTCACGCATAATTAAAATTTTATATCTGGTAATGACAACTCCTCCTTTTCCTTCCTTTTAACCTTTGCCAAACATCATTATATTCTTTTCCCTTATGAGTTTGACTATTTTAATATTTATTTATTTATTTATTTATTTATTTATTTATTTATTTATTTTTGGTACTGGTAATCGAACTCCGGACCTTGCGCTTGTGAGGCAGGGGGGCGAAATCACTGAGCTAAATCCCCAGACTCAAGTTGACTTTTTTTTTTTGGTATCGGGGATCGAACTCGGGACCTTGAGCTTGCAAGGCAGGTGCCAGAAACACGGAGCTAAATCCCCGGCCCAAGTTGACTATTTTAAAGACTTAAATAAGTGGAATCACTTAGTACTTTCACTTTGTTGGCTGCTTTTTTTAAAGTTCATCTGTGTTATTGAATTCCCCTATATTTAAAGTCAGAGTAATACTGCAGTGTGTGCACATGAATATACAGATCTGCTGACCATTTGTATGGCTTCATCAGAAAAAAATAAATGACTATTCTGGGCTTTATTCAATTTTAAAATTTTATTAAGTTTGTTTTTGCTATTAAATTGTAGACATGTCTTATAAATTTTCATGATTAATCCCAATCAGCTATATGGTTTGCAAATATTTTCCCCATTTCTACACATTTACCAGGTTAATTCCTTTGCTACGCAGACAGCTCTCGTTTGATTTAGTCTCACTTGTCTAATTCTGCTTTGGTCAACTATGCATTTAATGTCATATCTGTGAAATTATTGCTGAAATCACTGTCATAGTTCCTATGATTTTTCCAGGAGTTTCACAGTTATCAATGTTATATTTAAGTCTTTAATCTTTTTTTGTGTTTATATCAAGTCTAACTTTCTTTTCTTGCATTTTTCTTTTCTTTCTTTCTTCCCATCTTATTCCATCCATCCCAACCTCCCTTCCTTTCTTTGCCTCCACTCTTTCTTGCTTGCATGCTTTGCCTCCACTTTTCTTACTTTCTCTCTTTTTCTCTTTCTTTCTTTCTTTCTTTCCTTCTTTCTCTTCCTTTCTTCCTATCCTTTCTTTCCTTTGCTATAGATACCCTGTTTTCCTGACATGATTTCTTCTCCTTTGTGCTTTACTGCCTCTTGGAGAAGGTAAACTGATTAAGTACATGAGAATTTATTTGGGGGTTGTTTATTCTGTTCCAATGAACCCAACGTCTGTCTTTTTCCCACTACCATACTACTATAATTACAGTCATTTTGCAGTCTATCTTAAAATAAGAATGTATGGTACCTTCAGCAGTGTTCTTCTTGAAAATTATTTTAGCTATTAAGGATCTCTTGCGATTTCATATGATGACTTTTTTTATTTTTTGTACCGGGGATCCAACTCAGACCTTGAGATTGTGAGGTAGGTGTGGTGCTACTGAGCTAAATCCCCGGCCCTCCATGTGAACTATTTTTAATGAATAGTGACATAGTGATTTTGATAGGAATTTTCTCGTATCTATAGATCACTTTGTTTGCTATGGATATTTTAATATTATTAAGTATTCTGATTATGAACATAGGATTTTTCCCTTTTATTTATGAATACTTTTTTTTCTATTATTACAGCTTTTGAGTTTTCATACTAGGCTTTGACTTCCTTAATTTTATTCCTAAATATTTTACTATTTTTTATGCTAGTGCAAATGAGAGTACTTTTCTGATTTCATTTGCAGATAGATCTTTGTACTGCATAGAGATGCTATTGAATTTTATAATCTGAGTTTTGTATCCTGAAAGTGTACGGGGTTTATTTACTAGTTCCGGCACATTTTTGTTTTTGGAGTTCTTAGTGATTTGTGTATAAAGATCGCATTACTTGCTAACAGAGACAATTTCCTTTATGATTTGGATGTACTGCATTTTCTTTCTTTGTCTAATTATTCTAACTAGAACTTCAATACTGGGCTGAGTAAAAGTATATTTGCTTTGTTTCTTAATGGAATGGAAAAGCTTGTCCTTGTTCAACATTTCATATTTTATTATGTTGAGGTAATTTCTTCTACACTTAGTTGCTGATATTTTTTATCCTGAAATTGTATTAAATTCTTTAAATACTTTTTTGCAAGTATTGAAAAGATAATGGAAATTTTATTTTCTAGTATGATGATATGGTGAATTACACTGATTAATTTTCACATATAAAATGAACCTTACATTTCTATCATAAACTTTTCTGTTTTATGTTACATATTCATGCACATCCATGCAAGCATGCATACACACACACACACACACACACACACACACGGATTAACTTTGTAAACAATTTTAAAGGATATTTGCATCTACTTTCATGAAGAGATTATGTGTTTATCCATGTGTAATTTTTATCATCATTAGATATCAGGATGATCCTGCAAGTCTTCCTTGGGAAGTGTTTTGTCCTATTCAGACATTTGAAAGACTTTTGTGTAAGTTTCACCATTGTTTCTCTAAATGTGATTGATTTCACCTTAGAAATTATTTTGACCTGGGGATTTTTTTGTGGAAGGAAATAAACTACCCATTCAATGTATATAATGGATAGAAAAGTACTCATTGTATTTCTGAGTAAAATTTGATACATTGTAACTCACTGATTTTTCTTTCTCTAAATTGTCAAATCTATGGCTAGAAAAAAATACTGATATGTCCTTATTTCCCTTTATTGGAGAATTTACATTGATATTCTGATTTTATATGAGTTATTTTTAATTTGTAACCATTTTATTATTAATTAGTCTATGTAGTAGTTTACCAAATGTATTGATATTTTCAAGCCACTTTTTGGTTTCATTTATTTACTTTATAGTTCCTATGCTTGTCAATTAATTTAGTAGTCAAAAAGGATATGGATTTATCATATTGCTATTTCTGAATTTCAAGCATATGTGTAGGGCCCAGTTAAAGCCTATGTTCAGAATATCTCAACACTGGGGACTAGAATTCTGCTTGGCTGTGTCTTTACTCTGTAGTTCAGCATCCTTTCCCAAATTTATTCAGGGAATTGTAAGATCTCAGTTTCTGTGATTGTGGGACTGAAGTGTTTCCCAATTAGAAGCCATCCTTCCCTTTACTCCCCACAGTCTGGTTGCTTGCTTTGTCAGGGTAGGGAACACAGATTGTCTGGGATTCTTCTTTAAAGGATTTACCTGATTCCGTCAGATCCTACAGAATAATCTGTACTTTGATTAAACTAAAAGTAGGTGATGAGAAGTCTTAATCACAGCTGCAAAATTTTTCATTTTTGTCAGATAGGAAAAAGTAACAACATGAGTTATCTATCTTCACTATATTCTATAATTTAAAAAGCAAATTATATGTGCAGCTCCTACTCAAGGAGGACTGGTTTATACAGTGGCATAGGACACACATTCTTTTAGATATTCTATCCACCATACCTTCCTTTTTTTGGATCTAAGTTGCTTTTTATCACTAATTTCTTGCACTTCAAGCTTATACCACAAATAGAGAATTTTATTCTTTTCATTTTCTTCCAGGAGAGGCATTTAAAGTTGGAAAATACATATCTATATCTATATCTGTATCTATGTCTGGTACTTGAGGTATAGTTTACATATTTTGATATGCAAAGATTTTCTTTTTATTGTTTTTATTGTTTTAATTTTCCTTATAGTTTTTCTTGAGTCATAGGTTCAGTAATGTCCTTCTTAGTTTTCTAATAGTTAGGAAATACCAAGTACTTTTCTGTTATTATTTTATAGCTTTATGCTATTGTTGCCCAGCAGCACCTTTTGTGATATTTTAGCTATTTTTAATTTATTAAAACTTGTATGTCCCCAAATAACGTGGATCATGGGGTATTCTCTATTTAGACTGAAAATACATATCCTACTGTGGTTGTGCTTTATAAATCTCAATCAGATCCAATTGTTGAAGAATATCAAGAATGGTATTTATATTATTACCGGGTTTTGCCTCCCTGATAGCCTAACTTTACCACAACTTTCTGAGAATAACCAGGGGGAAGACCAAAGAAAGAATGCTCTGCGTGCAGACCCTCCCCTCTGGCTGAGGCTCCAAGGATCATCAAGTTTTATGCTCACCCACATATGACTTTTACAAATTTATTAAAATTCCATTCAATTCTTTTCAACTTGGTCTTATGATTGCCAACTCTCTCACCAATGCTCTGCCAAGGTGAGACAATTTTCTGTGATGTCTCTCTTGAGTGGCTTATTACCTTTAAAATTCAGTTGATTGTGTGGACTTAGCTCTCTGATGGATTTGAAAAAAGCAATTTTTCCCCACTTTGAGGTTGCAGTTTTCTACATTCCAAGCATGAGCAGAACTAAAATGCATGGGAGCTTTGAGACTTCCAGAGATAGCTCTGGCACCACAGAACCTCTCAGAGCCAGGACAATGCTGATCCAAATCAGGAACTGGGGTAGGCCTCTCCTGACCTCATCAGGAGGGAACTTTTTACAATGTAGAAAGTTAAAGTACACTCATCCAGACTGTAAAGTGTTAGTGGATAGCTATATAAGGGAGACAATGACACCAAAATTGTATAAAAAGGTGCAACTATGCCATATTCGGCCCTCAGCCTTTGGATATGAATCTGCTGAGTCACCCTGGAAGGAATAAAGATGAGGAAAAGGCCTAGGTTTCCTTCCTGAAGCAAGCGCCTCAGTTTCCCTCTCTGCATGAAAATCCCCCAGCAGAACCACTTCCAAAGCAGATGGTAAATATATTTTGGTAGATTATAAATCTTCAAAATAATGAAAGGGGAGGAATAAATAACAAAATATGAGTCCTTACCAGTAATTACTGGGAGTGATACATGATAAAATATTGGAAATCAACGCCATAAAGGACAAATGGGAGATTTAATAAATCATTCTCCTTTTTTCTTGTGATGCACAGGGCAATAGTGAGCCAAAGAAACATCTCTCTCAACATGTCTTTCTGTGCCCTAGTTGCCACCAGGATCTTTCCTCTATTACGAACTTTGGTGCTTTTCATTAATATAAGAGCAAATGGTGCAAACAGATTTCCAGAAAGACATTTCCTCAGAGCTAAGCCAACAAGCAGAAGGACAGGGTCATTCTCTGGTGATTATTTATGTGTATGGATGTGTGTACACATGTGAACATTCTTTGTTCGGAGTGCTTTTTTGCAAGACTCGGTACTTCTTTACAAAACAAGCAAACACTAGTAGCTTTTAATATGGAATAGCCTAGATTATATGTTCATCTAAAATATATTATATTTGCTATTCCTTTTTAGAGTATGGGGTAAATTACTATAAATGATGCATTTTATGAAATAGTAATGTGTTTTAAATGAAAAATAATCTATTATAAAATCATGTGATCATATTAGGAAATAAAAATAATACATTGGTCCAGGAGGATGGAAGGGTTCATAAAGAGTAAACCACTGTATCTTCAGATCTCTAGGAATGAAATCTAGCAGGAAAGACTTTCTTGTTCTGTGAGCCAATCCTATCCTGATTATACATTCTATGTGCAATTTGTTTTAAAAATCTAATCATCCTCTCCTGCTCCACATATAACCTCTCCACCCCATGTGGTTCATATTATGTAAATGGAGTCAGAAATGTAATAGCTCAAATTTGATTATAGAAGCTTGTTGCCCATGGTATCATTAAAAGTGCAAGTTGACACATGAGTTTCTAGTTTATGGTACTGCATGTCGTAAGCACATTAGTTCAGGCAGTAAGAGCCCTTGTTTGCTTTCACACTGGAACTGGAAATAGGCATATTTGTAGAATAGGCTAACTGCTATAAAAATAACTTTCAAATCTCAGTGCCTTACACACCAAAGTTTCTTAAATGCATGTACGGTAGAGTGCAGGTGAACAGAAGGTAGCAAGGACCCTCCACTCCTTAAGCTCTGCTCCTCCGTGGGGCTTCTCACTTCTTCGCTGGGTCCCCTTCACAGAGGACATAAAGAAGGGTGTAGGACAGGCTTGCAAGAGGCACTAATTCCTTCAGGACTTTTCCTTGCACAGATTTGTTATGTGGACAGTTGGACAGTTACTACAAAGAAACCGTGAAATACAGACAGCAGTGGGCCATCCAAAGCCAAAATGGCAGTTTCTTGGCAACTAGTTAGAGCCTATAGCAGAGTAAACAGGAAAATAGCTAATGTACATAACTTGGAATCAAAGATGTGTTTTTAATAAAGAGAAAAAATTATATTTCTGTAGCCCACTAAAAGGCAGACTTATCTGAGAAATACTAAAAATAGTTTCCAGAAGTTTTTAATACTTTTTCAAACAAATATTCCAAATACAGTAAATCACTAAGAAAGCAACAATTTAATGTTTTTGGTTAAAAAAGAATATTTAAGAAACCAAATAGAAATAGTTTTGGTCAATACATAATCTCACTATAATCTCACAAAAGGCACTGCAGAGTGCCCAAGGTGACAAGGAAATAGAAATGAAACAAGCACTCCTTCCTTCCCTACTATCTTTGGCCCCAGGGGCAGACTGTCTAATAATTCTAATGTACATCCAGTCACCACAGAGCCACCGCAGGGATCCAAGCTGTTTACATCACTCTAGCTACACGAGCAAACAGTAACTCCTTAAGTATTGCTTTCCAACAGGAAAACACATACTAACAGTACACAGAATTTTTTTCGTCCAGGTTTTACTATGTGTAACTTATTTTTGAAATAAATGTATTAATTTAAGTTCCTGCACATTTTGAAATAGTAAAAAAGCATTAAGCTGGCCGTTTTCCTGCCACTTTGATATATCTTAAAAGTGGTGTAATGCATCAGGACATAGTTAATTTTTGTTAGGGGGAAAAAAGACCCCTATTAGGGTTTAAGAAGGGTTCCAGGCAACAGATGAGACAACCCTGAGAAGATACTTTTTTGTAACTCGGATATTTGTAAGAGTAAAGGTACAGAAATTGATGGTTTTATAGCACTGAGCTGCAAGCCTTCAGGCACTGTGATAATAGTTTACAAAAAACAAAGACTAGTTTCAGATTAGAGAAAAGGGACTGCTTGTATCAAAGGTTTATGTCTAATGTTGGATTGTACTAGATTTTTCATATACATTGTTTATATGATTATTAAAACCCTTTGAATGTATCACTGTTATGAAATCATAGACTTCAAAAGATAACTGATTTTAGTGAAGAATAAATCTACATGTTTCCTAGCAAACTGAAAGTAAGAGACTATAAATAGTCAAAATATGAAAAAGAATACAGAATCACTAATAATTTCATTCCATGGATAAATATACTATACAGGAATAAATGTTTTGAAAATCTTTTTCTATATTTTAATATTACCTCATCAAGTATTGGTGAGATGATCTGTTGAGTGGCAATTATTCTCTTAATTACCTCTTAAGGCAACTTATTTTGTGTTATTAAAAAGTTTCATTTATTTTATAAATTCACAATTTAATGATAAGAATCATTTTCTTATATTTCCATGGAATAGAATTTATAGGAACTGAGACCTCTATGCAAAATTCATCATTTCACAGGTTAAAAATTGTGCAAAATCCTTGGCTGCCAACTCCTTCTCCTTCCAAAGTGGAATCTGTACCCTTTTTTTTCTAGGCTATAAAAAATACAGAGACCTAAAATTCTTTTCGAACTCCAAATAAAATGTCTACTTGGTCCTTTCTTTGATCCCATAATTGCTCATTTTACCAGCAACTGGATTGTAACTATCATTTGCAAATGGAATCTCATAAATATTCTGGTTTGCATGTTTTATGTACAAAGCATTGATCATTGATGGTATAATTTTATTCTACCTATTTTTCAACATGATTATACTAGGCATTGTTAAAATGTTTTTATGGCTATTTATCATTTGTTGGTTAAAGATAAGTTGAAGTTCATCCATGTTATACCAAGTATCAATATTTCATTCCTTTATATTGGTTATTTACATTCCTTTCCAGGGATATGTCATATTTTGTTATCCATGCATCAGTTAACAAACATGTATGTTATTTATAATTTGGGGCTCTACTGTACTATGAATAATGGTCCTATGAATACTCAATAGAACTCTGGTATCCCATGTTTTCACTTCTTTGTATAGAAGTTAAATAGTGGAATTGCTGGGTTGTAGAACAACTGCATGTTCAACGTTTTAAGAAAACTCAAAATAGTTTCTGAAGTAGGAAACCATTTTCCAATCTATCAACAATATATAAAGATAATAATTCAACTCTATTCTTACCAAACTTTGTGGGGTTTTTTTCTATTTTTCTATAGCCACTTGAGTGGGTGTGAAATGGTATCTCATTGTAATTTGATTTTAATTGGTATTTCTCTAATACTTGATGATGAAATGCATTGTAAATGGGATTTTAAAGTACTTGGGAATGTTAACTATACTAATTTCCACCCTTCATACATGTACAGTATATGCCCACGAAGCCGTGGTTCTCAGCCTCAGTCACTAGTGGATTTTTCCTTAGAACCTAAGACTGGCGGAAACCCCCACAATTTCACAGAAACTGCAAATATCCTGAGCAATTGTGTTTTTTGTTGTTGTTGTTTTGTTTTGTTTTTAGCGAGAGATTTGTAAGTACCCAATCCAAGACCGTAATTCCGTTCTCCTTGCTGTTGATTGGCTGCTGCCCTACACCTCAACTCCAGCAGATACATGGTATTATAGCATCGTGCATGTAGCTACCTCAAGTAGTCTCGGCTTTGTTCTTCTTAAAGCCCTAAGATCTCTAAAACGCCACCAAAATGCCCTGCACCTTCTAAGGCTTTATTAATACAGTATTTAATTAAATTAAATTACATAACTGAGGGAGACATAGCATATTTAGAGTTTACACTATGAAAATAGGCAATTTTAGGCATTTTTCTGATCATACCTAAAATTTGCAATTTTTCACAATTCACGGGTGCTCTAGAAACATAACTCCCACAAATTTCAGGCATCCACTGTAAAAAATTATCATATTGTACCCCAGAAATTTGTACAATTAAAATAATGCTTTAAAACTCAAAAGTGAATTAAGTTGTATGTATTTTATTAAACAGAAAGAGTTCCTTTTTTAAAAAACAAACAAATCTTTATTCAGATATGTGATTTAAAATATTTTCACCTAGTTTGTGGATTGTCTTTTTCTATTGCATAAATCCATTTGAATAGTCAATGATTTTATGCTGCTTAATTCAATTTTTGGAAAATTTTCATCAATATTTAT
The DNA here is from genome assembly GCF_000247695.1 of Heterocephalus glaber. Next base: position 11,072,478 of record NW_004624792.1, read on the forward strand.
GATAAGAATTGATTTGTAGTGTTAATTTCTTGTAATGTTGTCTGACTTGAGCAATACGGGGCTCATGGGGTCCAATAGAATGTATTCATACTTCACAATTTTCTGGAAGAGATTCTAGGATTGGTATATTCACTTTTTAGTAAGTTTGGTAGATGCCACAAGTTAAAGTATTCTGATGAGGAATAGTTTTTAAGTACATATTTAATTTCATTAGTGTAGGGACTATTCAAGTTATCTATTATTCATCAAAGTTGAGTAGATCTTATTATTCAGGAAATTTGTTCCTTTCATTTAACTTGTCATAAAATTACTTGTTCCCTTATTATTTTTTAATATTTGCAGTATCTCTAGAAATATCATTTATATCATTTCACATAAGGAAGATTGTGCCTTCCATTTGGTCCTGAAAAAAAAAGTTCAAGTTTATTAATTTTATTGATTTTTCCTCAAAGAATTAGCTTTTGATTTCAATGATTTTATCTGTTATTTTCTTTAATTTCTACTCCACTGACATTCTCTAATAATTATTATTCATTTACTTTTATTTATTTGGGGTTTGAATTGCTTTTTTTCTATCCTAGTTACACTAGGTAGACATTAAAACCAATGGCCTGATTTCTAATATAGTTGTTTAGTGCTATAATTTTATCCCACCAAGTACTGTTCAATTAACAGCCTGCAGTCTTAATGGATTATGAATCTATTCTTTTCAGTTCAAAATATTTTCTAATTTCACGTTGATTTTTATCCTATATGCTTATGTTATTTGTAAGTGTAACTCATTTGGAAATATTTGGGGATATCATATAGTTATTTTTGTTATTATTTTCTAATTTAATTGTATTAGATAACAAAAAATATACTTTTACTTTCAAACTGATTGAGACCTGTTTACAGCCCTGAATACTTCTAACTTTGTATAAGGCATGTGTACACTTCTAAAAACTGTGTATTCTGCTGTTATTGGGTAGAATTTAAATAAATGTCACCTTTGTCAAATTACTAATAATGTTATTCTAATTATCTATAATTTTATTCACTGTCTACTTAGTACTTAAAGTATTGAGAGAAGAATATTGAAAATATTAAACTACAGATTTAGAAATTGTACATTTATCTATTTAACTGTATCTTATTTTGCTTTCCCATTATGGTCATTTCATTTAAAATTAGCAGATTCTTTTGAGGAACTTACATTTTTAACATTGTAAAATGATTTTATTTAAACAATGCTATCCTTTATTCTGAAATTTCTATTAATTCATATTACTGTTGCTCTCCCAGACTTTTTAGTTAGGGTAAACATCATGTTTTATTTTTTATCATTTTTCTTTTAGCCTACATGCTTCTTAGTTTTTTATGCATTTCTTATGAAACATAATTAATTCTGGCTTTTTTATTCATTGTGACAACATTTGCTTTTTAATACATTTAGAACATTTATATTTTAATGTACCTTCACTGAAATCCTCTTAATCATTTTTGCCTTTTTGAAGATTCATATTTTTTGTCATTATTGTTGTTGTGGTGTATTGATTATGGGTTTAATTACTTTTCTTTTACTTGGAGCTTGAAAAGAATTTTAGGTATTTTTGTACTTTTTATAGCCTCTGAGGTTGAGGCAGAAATTCCACTTTGGAATGAAAGGATTTGACACTTCTTTTAAACCTGTGAAATTATTAGTTTTGAATAGAGGTCTCAGTTCCTATTTCTTGAAAGTTCTATTCTGTATACAGATAAGTAAATAATTTTTATAATTACATAGTGAATTTATAAAATAAATGAAACAGTTTTTCATAACATTTAAAATAAGTTGCTATAAAAGCAGGTCAATTAACATTATGGTTTCTACGTCTCAACAGATCATTTTCAACAATCTTTATGTCTCCTAAAAATATTAATTTTCTTTACTATCAGAGACAGAAATTAAAAAATAAAAACCTCTCTTGTGCTTTTCAAAAATTATTTCTTTCAGTTTCCAAAGCCCTGTAATTTTTATTCTAAGGCTGGAATAACAAAGTGTGATAGCATAAGTGGCTTAAGCAAGGAACATGGTCTGAGGCTCAAAGTCAAGCAAAAAAGGGTTGACAGAGTTGATTACTTCTGAAGCTGCTGAGAGAAAGAGTTGTTCCAGCCTTCTCTCCTTAGCTAATAAATAGTCTTCTCCTTCTGTATATATGTATACAGTCTTCCTTTCATGTGTTCCTGTGTCCTAATCTCTAATTAAAGCTCTAGTCATATTGGATTAAGACCCCTTCTACTGACCTCATTTTAATTTAATTACATCTTCGAAGGCTCTGTCTTCAAATAAAGACACATTTTGACGCACTGGGATAGTACTATATTTCAACACAAAATTTAGGGAAAACAATTCAATCCATAACAGATTCTGTTTTATACTGTGTTTTTGACCTTTCATTTCCTATACATGTGATGACTGTCATAGCCTGAAAAAAATTCAAGAAGGATGTGCACTTCCCTAAAATGTTCAATGGTTCCCTTATGACAGAAAGATTGTACATAATTTATTCTCTTAGTGGGAGGGTGAGTCAGATAATGATTTTTGCCTTACTCTTTTGTAAAACAAATTTATTGAGATGTAATTCAAGTACCATGTTGTTCTTCCATTTAATATGTAGGATTGTATACCCACCTCTTTATTAATCCTGTTCTCTTGTTTACTGTTTTTGGCTTAATTCCACTTTAGTGATCTTATTTCACTTTTTATTTCACTGATTATACCATGTGTTGCAGCTAAAATACTTCTAGGGCTATTTAACATTTGTCTTCCGATTAATAAATCTTTTATTAAACAATGTTTCATCTACCATGTATTTTATTCCTTGTATTTTTCATTTCTTTCAATATAGTTTTCACTTCTAAAATTCAATTAAAATATATATTTGCATAAGTTTTGATTTTTAAAATATATAAATATATATTTGTGTAAATTTGATATTTAATTTAATTGTTCATTATGGGTCAATTTTTCTATTTTTTGTATACCTGGTATTATTATTATTAGTAGTAGTAGTAGTAGCAGAAATAGTAGTATAAAATTCTGAATTTTACTTCATCTGATTTTGCCTATTTTCTTACTCATAAATATTCTTCAGCTTTCTTGTGGGACAGACTTAAGTTACTTCTAAAAATTTTGATCTTTTCAGAGGTTGCTTTTCTGATTTCTTTGGTAGAAGTGGAACAGTATTCATTTTAGAATTAATTATTTCTCACTGTGATGTCAGCTGCCTTTTGTGTACTCCTGAATCACATGCTTTATCAAGGTGACCAGTAGCAGAAGATCTATTGCCTTATGTTCCTTCCTTAAATTGCTTTGTTTCTAGTAATAGCAATTATTTTAAAAGTACGTGAGAAGATAAGTTAAACGTGTTTAATTCATATTGTCTACTCACACATACTCTATGTTTATTTAAAGCCCATCTATGGATATGTTAGTATTATGCCTAGTTTTTCCACAGTCATTTATTTGCACTGATCCCTTTGCTATACAACTTTTGATCCTGATATTTAAATTTAGTGTTTTATGTTTTCTACTTAACAACTAAATATCCAATCTTTAAACTATTTCCAGAGATGATTCTAGAGTCTGTTTCTTAGAACTCAAAAATATATGAATAGAAATTGTATGGGTACTTATTTGTTGAAAGTAAATTCTAACTTATTTTTATTTTTATTGCCAGATTTAAAGGGAGCGAAGGGTATAGCTCAAATGTATTTCTCTTTATCTTCCACTACATGCCAAATCCAAATTTAGGTCTTATATCTGAATAAGAAAGGCAGGGATGTTCTCCATTATATGATGTTAGATTGTACATGGGAAATGCCTATCAAAATATTTCCACTGTGTATTTTTCCATGTCTTACAGATTTGTTGTTGCTATTAGACTATAATGTGCTCATTTTCAATCTAAAAATAATAGCATGTCTTTTTATGGGCCCCAAAGTATTAAATTCATATTCAACAATAGGATTAGAATGACTCCATGTAGTAATAACTCATAAAAATATAATTGTGTTGAGTTTCATTTTATCTTTATTCCTAGTTGTTGAGTAAATTCAGTTTTTCACTTTTAATCAACTTTCATAAGATTGGTTTTATGTGAATTCCAAGGGCTTTATAATTATCATGTTTATACTTAACACATTCAATGGCCTCAAAGTTATCTAGTGTTTACTTAATTAGAATTAGGGTGAAATAACTTTTAAAATTATATGGTAAAAAGTGATATTTTTCTAAATGGAATTTTAGACTATATTTATTATGCCACAAAATGCTTCAAATTATTGTCAATAATAGTGACTTAACTATTAGTTGCTCAGTGTGGTCCTCAGGGAAAAATGAAAATGAAAATGAAAGGAAATGAGCATTCTCTTTTGTGATTTGTAACCCAGAAATTTATTGGAATTTAGTAATGCTCAAATTAATATTATATTTCCTATTTTGCATACAATCTTGCTGAAGACAACCAACTGAAGATATGTTTAAATATCGTGTACAACCTGGATGGAATACAGGCCAAGTTGAATGTTATTCAGAGCAGACAGACATTACAGAATATTGACATGGTAAAGAAAAGTCACCTTGATAAGATATTTCTGTACTTAGAAAGTATTTTTCCAGTTGTGAAGTCCAACTTGCTCAGAATTTCTGTTGGATGTATTTCCATTTGTATGATTGATGCAAATGAAAATTTCAAAAATAGACTTCAATTGATGGCTTTCAAAAGCAGTAAAAAATAGGATTCAGCCATTTCTAGTTTTAATAAAATGCATTCATTTCTAAAATGTTTATTATTTTTGAAATATATGAAATTTGAACACTGCTCAAAACTTGTTGCCCTAATGTAGCAGTATATTTGAATTTGATATTTTTATTTCCAAAAGTGATTTTAATATTTGTTCTTTGCTTGAGTGGTTGTTCTTGCTGTTGTTATTTTGAGGAAAGGTTTTCCTGTGTACTTTAGGCTGATCCTGAGCTCACTATGTAGCCCAGGCTGTCCTCCAACTTGTGGCAATCCTCCTTCCTCAGTCTCCCAAGGGCTAGGATTACAGGCATGTACCACCACACCAAGTTAGAGCAGTTGTTTTTCAATATTTCAACACGCAAAGGAATTATATTCTCCTTATGTTTATTTTCATTGAATATATAAAATCTAGTAACTGTTTTATGTTGTCAATATCAATTAATTTTGATCACTGTATAGAGATTATCATAGAAAGCTACTTCAGTGAATTTAAGAATGAACACAAAAACATAGAAAGCTAATTTAATTTCAAGTTCTAATCAATTAATTGCCAATCAATTTTTGATTCCTAAGATTTATATTTTTACTGTAATAACTTTTGTTCTGTAATCTACATTTTTCAAAATTTCTAATGATTTGAATTGTGAATGAAAGAGAGAAGTCCTTTTACTATTATCTCATACCTATTATTAGTACTGCATTTATAATCTTAAATTATTAAGAAATCAAAGCAAAACATTTGTGTCAGGTATAGATTTTTAACTACTTTGGTACAGTAATAAAGTTATGACTAGACTTTTATTTTTCATTGTGTTTTGAGGACAAAATCTAGTTTTTAAAAACTAGAATATAATTGTAAAAGATATACCTATTGGTGGTAAGTTTCTTGCTATTTTTCAATAAACTAATATTAACTTATTAATATACTTAAATTGATCTAATTATAATTATTGTAAGCTCCAGAAAACCTTTTTTCATTGCAAGATAAGCTTAAATCTAACAATTATCTGATATTTTCATCAAACTCAAATCCTGATCTCTTTTGCTTACTTTCTTAGTAGTAAACTTTCACTTTTAATTTGAAAGTTATGACAACTTTGAACATTTGATAAACATTTTTCAGATGCTGATTCTCAAAAATTAAAAATAAAAACAGTTTAGTAAAATTTCCCCTTGACTTATATTAAACTAGGTAGCTTCCTTGGTTTTTCTGACAAATTTGTATTAAAAAAAATCGGTAACCTTCAGCAGACATTCGGCAGGACTTGACAAAGTTTTGATTGAAGAAAGATTGATTCTCTAAAGTTTGAGTGGTCAGACATGCACTGAATTTGCTGTGGTTCATTGCCATATCCCAGGAAGGATTTCTAGTCATTCTCTCCTAATGAGCTTATTAGTAAAAGGCTGAAAGGATCACAGATTGTCTATCAAGGAAGATTGTCAGTCACAAACTGTTAGCAACTCTGCTGTGATTTACACACCATGAGTAAAGAACAGAATGGTGCTAAAATGCTGCTTATTATGTCCCACAGCTTGTGCAGTAACACAAATAAAATATGTGGAGCAAAGGTTTAATGGAAAAAATAAATTCTGAAGAAGAAAATCAAAGGAAATTAGGCATAATAATGCTGCACCACCTCCTATTTCCTTTAGTGTTAATTATAATGCAGAGGAGAAATCAAGGCACCTGCCACGGTAATAGCCAAAGTCAAAATGACGCTATTAAGGTGCAGTTGGAAATTTAAAAAAAAATAAATACATAAAGTCCTTAGACTGCTGTTAGCAATTGGTAGAGTGACTTTTTTCCTTGGAGATAGAATTTTTTTCCAAATCTTAGAGATACTTAGTTTTCTGCATTTCCAGTTCCTCAGTATCTCAGTATAGCTTTCAGATCAAAAACTGGAAAAGTAGAATAAATATATCTTGTTCACAGTCAGATAAATATCACTGAGCCAAATTAATTTGTTGATAAAGATCTTCATATGTATGAAAAATACTCAATGTCAACTTTTATGTATTAGATAATTATTTTTTATCCTATTTCATAGTTATATATATAGTATAATTTTATTTACACATTTGTCTTTCATGACAGTATATTATAAACAGTGTATATATGTTCTTAGGGTGAAGAAAAGAAATTATGAAATTGGAGTAATTTCCTTACCAACATGACAAGTAGATCGACTGGTAAACAGGCTAATGATATTTGGTAGGGTCTTCATCTATGAAATGTTCTTAATACTATGCCTCTAGTCAATGTCACTAATAAGAACTTAGTTCTTAATAGGGTGTCCTTAGTCAAAGGACTGTTATAAAGGACTGCTTGTTATAAAATCTGGAATCTATATATTTATGAAACATGGTACTCTGCAAAATGTCACATATGCTAATATATGAAATGAAAAGTTTTCATTAGCTAAATGTTGAACTGTCCAATAACTTCATCAAGAAATTTCTTCTAATATGGGTCAGGGAACAAATTTCGTGCTGGAAGGAAGGACCTAGATATTTTTCAATGTCTTGCACTTTGACTTTAATTTTTCGGTGTTGATAACTTACAACACTGAAATGATGAGTAAAGTCTGATCTTATTTGTGTGAGTCAGGTAAATCTGATTTATTTCAGTTGAGTTGCAAATCAGTTCTTTGGGGCAAATCAATCCTCAAATATATCTTTTATTAAATGACTTCTTCATAAAAGCAAGCAATTCAATTACACACTTTCAGAACCTAGGGTGATCATCTGGGAAGACTTACACCAACATTCTAGGCAGATGAAATTCACGAACCTACAGTCCCCAAAGTCTAAAATATTGTTGTCCTTGCCCTTTTTATTTATATTCGCTAACCAAGCTTCAAGGTAAAACTACAATCCTTCTTGACAATCATAATGTAGAAGTACTTTCTATACTCACCTAGATTCCTGCCTATTCTCCCCTTAATCACCACAATGCCCCGTTTATACATTCTCACATTACAAACAAATCAATTTTCCTTGACATTTAAAACAAGAAAGAAGAAAAATAAGAAGATGTAGCTTAAAGTCTTTAGAAAATTTGGCTAGAAAAGTTCATAAATGGAAAATTAAATTAGCTCAGTTATTTGGAAATTAAAAACTTCTGATGAAAAGACCCCCCAAATTAGGAATAGATTTTTAAAAATAATACAACACATATCATGGCAATATTGATATTCCATAGAAACCCCTTATAAAGCCATAGAAAATGTGGATGGCTTGTGAAAATTAAAGCACAGAGGAAGATCGTCTAAATGATAAATAAATATGAAATAATATTTTAATCTTGTTCAGATGTTAATATTGTACCATGTACTGCAGTTCTTCCTAAGGAATTTGTAAACCAAATTAAATTCATATTCACAAATTTCATGAAGGTGTTGGGAAATAAAACATTTTCACAAATTTCTTGGATGTGTTATAGAATCTTTTAAAATTTAACTTAATTTCTAAATGTGCATTCTTTTTACTAATTGATTTTGAAATTTTTACTCCTAGAATAAACTGGAATAACTTAAAAAATATAAGATATATTCACTTGAAAGTTTCAAAAATACTTTTACAATAACACAAAATTGGGAATATCTTAAATATGAATTAAATGGGTACAATGAAACAGACTGTGTTATCTTTAAGTCAGCTTTTCATTGCCTGGACAAACTACTTGACATGTACATCTTAAAGGAGAGAAGGACGTTTTATTTTCACTTCTGAAGTTTTAGTCTATTACCAGAAAGACAGAAATGCCATGGCAGAGGACAGTTGCTCATCTTGTGGTTGCCAGGATGCTGAGAGTGAGCCTGAGATAGAGGAAGGGGCAGGACACAGGGCAAACTCATCAAAGGCACCCCAGTCACCTACTGCTGAGGCCCAGCACCTAAAGCACAGTTAGCTATGAACTCAACAATGAATTGTTAAATTTGCCAGGTTGCTGTCATCATGATCCAATCACCTCTCAAAGTGACTGTCTCCCTTCTGAATATTGCTGTGTTAGGGATCAAGCCTTCAATACATGCATCTTTAGGGGATACTTCATGCTGAAATCATAACATGGTACAGAAAATGGAATTTAACCATCTCTTAAAATATAGATGATCTGTAAGTATTCTTGTTGGATTGTTAATTTTGTTAAAAAATGTATCAGTATGTATACAATGATGACATATGTAGTATGTATATATATATGTCTATAATTTTTGATATTATGAAAGAAAAACTTATACAACCACTGTTGAAATCAATATGAACATTCCTCAAAGAACTAAAAATAGAAATGCCATTTGACATAGGTATTCCCCTTCTAGCAACTTCCCAAAAGAGTTAAAGACATCAGCCACAGTGATGTATGTATAACCATGTTTATAGGAAAATGGATGCACTTTGACACCATAATGTTAAGTAAAGTAACACAGACATACAAGCTTAAACATCACATGGTTCCTCTTATATAAGAAACAATATATAGAATATAAAATAGAAGCCAGATAATAGGAAAAAAGAGAGAGAGAAAATATTGTAATCCAGTACAGACAATATATGTGAAAGTGTACTTAGATTTAGTACAATTTCTTACAGGCTTTATATGTTCTTTGACCTATTAGCCTGCCTTTTTATCTGTATTTATGAGAATTAACTCTACAAGGTCTTGTAAGATAAATAAGTGAATATGAGGCTGGAAAAATAAGAGGGGAGTGGAGAGAAGGCAAAAAAAGAATTGAGATGTATTATGTTTATGTACCAATTTCCTAAAGTGAATGTAATCATTATGTACTGTAAACATGTACTAATGTTTTTAAAAAGTGCACTTACATATGCACACCAATCCAGTACATTGTTGGATAATGTGAAAACATTATCGGTAATTCTTCTGCATGATGCATATTTGTGAGACTTTCACCTACTATACATTTTAGTATCTAATATTTTAGACAGTTTATTTTGATTTTTGTGCTAAAAATAAATTTCATTGCAAATTATTAGCTTACAAAATTCCTTTATCTTTCATTCTTGCATTACATAATGTATGTGATACCTATAGAAAAATGAGAATAAAATGGTTAATGATACCTACTCCTACTCATCTCTTTCATTACCATTAACAATTAAAAAAACTTTAATAAAGCTTACATTTGTGACACTTAAAATTATGTCTATGGTGGGTCTTGGATTTCTTGATAAAGAAGTCATTGAAAAACACCTGCTTAATTTGCAAGCAAATATAAAAGCAACAGTCCATAATGGTCCCAGAAAAAGATTGGAAATATCTAACGACAATTTCAATTAGACAGTTCATGTAACCATTAACTATTTTAAAGCATTTGATGTTAATCTAGTAAGAAAAGATGCTGACTAGAAAGCTTTCTCTAAAGATAATCAAAGGGCTGTTTTACTCATGTAATGATATTGAAGTCCCTGAGATCACTAAAAATGAACCTGATCAAAATGAATAAATAAATGAATTAATGACAAAACAACAACAAAAAATGAAGAGCAGAAATTCTTGGGAAAGTACATTACTTGAAAACTAACTTATTGTGTTTTTGGTATTGGGGAGTCAACCTGGGTCTTCACACTGAAATCCATCCCTAGCACTTTTTGTGTTCATTTTTTAGATTGAGACAGAGTCTCATGAAGTTGCTATATTTCTCAGGCTGGGAGGGTGCTGGGAGAGCAGGCATATGCCTCCATGTCTGATTGTGACAACTTTATCATGGGTTAGTGTGATAAGGATTGGATACACCAAGAAAATTAAAATGAAAGAAAACAATACAAATAAGCAAAGAGGAGAGAAAAGAAAAAAGAAGGGAAGAAAGAAAAATTTAAAAAGAAAAACCCCAACAAATTCGGCCTACAATGAAGCTATTTAAATTAATTCTATTAGTTTCACTGGCCTAAAAATAGAACAGGAATTATTTGTATTTTGCTAGTTACCATGTCTAAACTTATTTTAGAAAAATTTCCTCAATCCACTTTTGTTTAAAAGGTTGTGTTGCAGAATGTTTCTGAATTATTCTATAAGCAAATTGTAGCTCTGGCCAATCAAGATGCTGGAGAGCTCAAGTAAATAAAAACTCTTGAAACAATCATCATTCTGGAGATGATGTGGGTCAGAACAAGGCAAAATTATAATCACAAGCTTATATCCCAAAGTACATTCCATAAGCTCCAAGAGTGAGCACTGATTCTAAACTATTTAATGCAGAATTTTCACTATTATTACTATCATGAAAACAGTAAGAGAAATGAAAATAATTTTCATTCCCATCATACAAGATTCTCACTATATTTACATACATCCTTTTGGAAGTATTTGAAAATTCATAAATTTTAGAGTTTTTTGAAGATAGAATTTTGTTTGCATTGTTCTTTTTATAAAATACTTGCAAATATATGTTTTCTTTTTTTCTACACCAAATAGATTTATGTACTATAAAATGAAAACATTATTCATTTTTATAGTTATATCTTATTTAGCAATTCAAGCTTTTGACTAATAATTTAAGGCTGTAAATTCTGTTCATTTCTGTATTTGATATTCATGTATACAATAGTCAAAACTTTGTTTTATGTACACTCATTGAAAACTTAGAAATTCTTGATATAGGTTGCTTTCAGAAGGTGAAAAGTATAATGTATCATTATTGATACTGACATTAACATTAGATGCAAAATGTTAATTTAATATATAGTAAAATTATTCAAGATAAAGATTATTTTAATGACAATTAGATGCATAATTGACTTTGTAAATATAAAATTACCTAAAAGTTCCAAGTCTTTATAAATGCTTTTTATCCCATGTAAATACAGACAAATATTTTAAACTTTCTCATAATACATCCAAGAAATTAAACCTGATGTGTGTGTGTGTGTGTGTGTGTGTGTGTGTATATATATATATATATATTTGTTGAAATGTGTTCTTTCTTACTATTCCTGGTCTCCATAGAGTATAAAATGTGCTAGAAAAAGAAAACTAGGTTTAGCTAATGCACTTCACTTCTAATACCACAGACTGACACTGACCGGTGGCTGTGTAGAAATGATATTCTTGAAGTTTCTAAAATAGAGAGAGCAGGTTGCACCTTCTTTCATCTTCCAGGGCCCTAACAGCTAAAATTCTGTCAAAGATTTCCTGATGGTTCCCCAAAGAGACACTACTGCCCTTCTCAATGTTGTTACACTAGAATAGTGCCCCTGGAAATGAAACAAAAAAGCAAGAGCTAAGTAAAGAATAGATAAATAAACAAAAATGAGTGTTTAAAAATAAAAATCCAAGTTTCCTCCTCATTTTCAAGAACACCTGATTTTTAACACTGACTCTTCATTTTTAGTTTCCAGATAATTGAACTCTGGTACATGATAGATAACATGTTAACTCCTTGAGTTAATGAAGAAAGAGTGGACAATGGGGAAGGATTACCATAGGAATAAGACAGTGTGTGATTTAAAGGTGATCGAGGTGCCATTAGTGTTGCTGTGAGGTGAGACATGCTCCTTGATTTTCAGATGGCTGCCTTCATACCATGTTCAGAGAGGGCCTTTTCACAGTACTCTATGCCACACAGGCGTATCTGTAGCCACTTTCTCTCCTTTCTAAAACAATTTCAGGGTTTTTTTTTTTTATAGAGATAGAAAGACAAACACTGCATGATCTCACTCATATACTGGAGATTTTTATCAAATAAATTAATATGTAATTTTACTTATATGATAAAAAATAAAATTATTTAGAAATATCACTTTTTCCACTCTTGTTTTATCCAATTATATGTAATCCTCTTCTGTAACTGTGTTTTCTTCACAACTGAAACAACTCTTTGAGTCATTATACTAAATTTTTCATATCAGGCTAGCTTTATTTACTTCAAATACAAAATTTGAGAAAATGTGTATTTTTCTATTCCTGGAAATATTTCTCCAAATTACAAGTATCCAATTACACAAACTCAGGGTGAATCAGTGTTTTTCTCTTAAACATCTTATAGGTGTATATGTATGGTCATAACAATAAGAACTCAGGATATTGCATTTTAAATGACTATTTAAAGGGTTTTTCATAATGAAACCCAATAGTTCACAGTTGCTTTTGTGCAGTCATATTTCAAGAATAAATACTCAAACTCCTCAAAATGCATTCGTTTGCTTTTAAATACATTTTAAAGTTGGCTCTAGACATACCAAATGGTCTTCATTTTTAAACACTTGATGAGACATAATATTAAACATTTTATCAGGTACAGAAAAAAATTTAATTTGGTGTCTACAATAAGTAATGATCAAATCAGAGTAATAAGAATGTTCATCTTTTCATACAATGCTCATTTTTATGTTTTGGCAGTTTTCAATTTTTCTAGTTATTTTTAACTGTATCACATATTTTCGTAGAAAATAGTTATTCTCCTGTCCTTTAGAAACCAGAACTAAATCTTACTATCTATGTTTTGGTGGCTTTTATCTAACCTCTTTCTGTTCCCCTCCCCCCATCTTCCTTGTCTCTACTATTATTCCACTCCATTCTATGTGAATGACTTTTAAAATTCTACAAATTAATCATGTGAGGACATGTATTATTTGTCTTTCTTTGTCTGGCTCATGTCTTTTACTTCATATAATGACTTCCATTTCCATCCATCTTATCCCAAACCTTAAGATTTTATTAGACCGTTGCAATATTTTTTAAAATTACACTTTCTCTTTCAAAATAAATGTTTGAGAGAGGTCTACTATATCTTTTTAACAATGTGGATATAATTTCCCCCAAGGACTAATCTGAAGGAAAAATCCAGGAACATTAGTAATGTGGGTGAGCACCTGTTACCTCAGTAGCTCCAGATGAGAAGTATTTTGGATCTCTGATTTGGGGTGGTATTTAGAGCACATCCTCCTCTCTTACTGGCTCCATTCACTGTCCCCACACCCACATATATAGTTTTTATACATGAGATACAAATAACTCTTGTTCTGCTAAATCTTTTAATTATTAATAATTAATTCTTCAGTGATTAAAGGATTTAGCAACATATGGGTTACCTGAATTTCTGACAAAGGTGACCACTCTTTTTTAAACACTCTTTTGCCATGTCATAGGTGAGAGTCACTTTTCTCATTTTATTCTATCTGTTCTGCATCAGTAGAGCATTCACCTGAACTTTCTCCTTTACAAAATCCAGATCTTCTCTGCTTGTCTTATACCTTTTCTTCTTTCATCTCTACCTAGAGACACAAAGAGCATCTATACATCTATCGCTCCTAATCTTTACTTACTTCAAGGAAAAGTGCTTCTTCTGAACACAAAGAGTGTTAAATAACTATCTCATTCATATCTTTCCTTTAGATGCTCATTAAACACTTCATAATTTTGTAAGTCATAGTTTTCTCCTGATTACCAATGTATACTAGTGTTTCCTATTTCCGTGTTATTGACATGTAATTATTATTAAGATTTGTAACTTGTTAAATCCTATGTACTCAATAGCTCAATTGAATGAACTTGTACATATATCTGAAATTATGTATTTTACATTATTTTTGTGTTTTATCTGTTTATAAGATATTTGATTCAGAGCAAAAATTCTGAAAAGATCACTTATTCTTTTCCATGTTGTCTGTTTACCTGCTATTTGATTCTGAACTAATGTTTTAGTCTGAGATTCAGTTTTCCTATACACAGAAAAACAACAAGAGTAGTTCTCTTTAATTTTTCTGAATGGAAATAATAACACAAAATTCCTTAGTGGTGTTATGGCACATAATGCTTGGTACTTAATTTAAATGAGGAAATATGATTACATTAAGTTAACTAAGCCATTTACAGACCACTATCATGTGTCTTACATTAATCTTCTCTTGTCCCTTCTTTAAATGAAAATAGCATCTTTTTATGTACTGATTTAAATTATTTCACTGATGTTCAACCTATCTTAGCCTAGAAACAAAGTCAAGAATGTGGTCTGGACAACAGGTTTCTGCCAGTCTCTCAGGGTCTCTCTCATTCTGTCTCCTTCACTGTTCTCAAGCCGTACAGGTTTTCTGGAGCCTCATCAATATTCTGAGTAGTTTCCCAACTCAGGACTTGCAGCACATGTTTCCTACATTGGGAAAATCTTCTCATTTATATTCTAATCTTTGCCTTTTTTTTTTTTTTTTGGTATCGGGGATTGAACTTGGG